>LR755175.1:62311-186638 GCA_902729485.2 Mus minutoides
CATTTCACATGTTATCCAGAAATTTTCCCTTACCCTCCCGCATCCCCGCCCTGCTCCCCTACCCACCCCCTCCCACTTAATGGCCCTGGCGTTCCCCAGTACTGGGGCATATAGAGTCTGTATGACCAAGGGGCCTCTCCTCCCAATGATGGCCAACTAGGCCATCTTCTTCCATATATGCAGCTAGAGACATGAGCGCCTGGGGAACTAGTTAGTTCATGTTATTCTTCCACCTAGAGGGTTGAAGACCCCTTCAGCTCCTTGGGTACTTTCTCTAGCTCCTTCCTTGGGAGTCCTGTGTTCCAACTAATAGCTGACTGTGAGCATCCACTTCTGTGTTTACCAGGCGCTGGTATAGCCTCCCACAAGACAGCTATATCAGGTCCCTTTCAGCATTATCTTGCTGGCATATGCTATAGTGTTTATTTTGGTGGCTGATTATGGGAGGGATCCCTGGCAGCTGCCGTCACTGGTTGGTCCATCCTTTTGATTCAGCTTCACACATGATCTCTGTAACTCCTTCAGTGTGTGCTTTGTTCTTTATTCTAGGAAGGGGCAAAGAGATCACATGTTGAACTTCATTCTTCTTGAGATTCATGTGTTTAGTAAGCTGTATCTTGGGCTGTCTTAACTACTCTTCAACTCAAAGACCCTCCTTCTACTTCCTGGGGCTCACTCCTGTCAGCTGGTTGCTTGTTTCACCTTGTGACCTGTCACTGACTTTATTCAGCTCTTGTTTACAGAAAGCTGTTGGGTTAAAGGTGTGGTCTAGGGCTGAGCCACACCACAACTTTTACCCAGTTGACCATCTTGGGGTTCACAATAAAATCAAATATTCTGCAATGCACAGATCCAATTTTTTTGTATTTGTTATCAATTTTAAAGCCATTTTGAACAAGCTTCATATATTTTATATAATTTCTGGATCTGTAATTTATAGTTTCCCATAACAGTTAGAAAAGATTTGATAAAGAGCAATCTGACTGTTAAAATTCTACAGTTCCTGGGGCTAAAGAAATAGCTCAGTCTATAGAGTTGCTGCCTGGCATGCACAAAGCACTGGCTATCTGCAGTTAGAATGCAGGCATGCCTGTAATTGCAGGCCAGAGAGGTGAAGGCAGGAATATCAAATATTCAAGGACATCTTTGGCTAGCCTGGAGTTCATGAGACCCTGTCTCAAAACCTGAGTTAAAGGTCTGCTACACTGAATAGACTGAAAATATTTACTGTAAGATTACTTTAGAATTTCTAAGCTATCATGCACACTGCTGTCTACATGGACTTTTAAATTTTTTTCATATCTATCATTGTTACCAGTGGCCAGGGTCAGGGCCTGGTATTTCCAAGTTTTCATCCCTTTGTTCAACAACTTGAAATAAAGGCCCACAAAGATTTTCAAAAGTGGCAAGAACACTAATTAAAAGAAAAGGAAAGATCAGAATGCACTGTTGAAGAGCATGAGTAGAGATGATTTATTTGAGGCTTCTACAGAACTCAGGAAGGGGAAGAGGAGTTTGCTTACAGGAGCATTGGGAGAGAGGTGTTGTGTTGGCTGACAAATTAAGTTGAATCTTTCTACTGAGCATTATTCTTACTATAATGTACATAATCTTAATCACGTACATATATGCTCAATCATTCATAGGCATAAATGCTAACTAAGGGGCTGAAGAAATGGCTCGTCGACACTCTTTGCACTTATCGAACCTGAGTTTGATTCCCAGCACTGGGTTAGCAGCTCACAATCACCTGAACCTCCAGCTCCAGGGAAACTCACTCTTGTCTCTGGCTTCTGAAATTACCAGCACTTGCAAGTGCGTGTACTCACACAGACACAAACATACACCGATAGTTTAAACAAATATTGTAAATAAGAAATTCTCCCTAAAAGTTCACTTGAGGGCACATTTTTTTTTTTTACCTATTGTACCTAAAATCAGGTCAGATGAGTATTCTTCTAACTATACGTGATAGCACTAATATAGAATCTGTTATGTTTGATTGTTTTAAGGGGAGGTAAAATTCATTCTGTTGGATAGAGAGGGGTGTACATGATGCACAGGGGGGCCTTATATTGTTAGTATGTTGATAGGAACATTGGTCATAGTGGCATGGTTTCCCTAGTATGTTAAATAGGTCTCTGTGGCTTATCAAATAAAACCTTCCTTCAAGTATATTATTTGCAGAGGAATGTATGTATAACCCAAACTAGGTGGAGTTCTAGGTTACTAAACTATCTCCTATGCTTCCCTGCCCCATCAACTTCCAGTAATAATCAAAATTCTTTCACCTTGGACCAGCTCAGACAAAGGGCTAGGGATTCATAATAAAACTATCAGAATTTAGGTTTCATTAGCTTTCTTGTGAGATCCTATTCAGCAAGGCATTCTGTTGCTGTGATAAGCACTTGGGCAAGGAAGAGTTTATTTGATTTATAGGTTACAGATCATCACTGAGAAAAACCAAGATAGGCACTCAAGGCCAGGCCAGATTCTAAAACTAGAGATTGAAGCACTGAAGGATGCTGCTTACTTGCTGGCTTCCTCTGCCTTGGTTACCTACTTTTCTTTTACAGACCATGCCCTTTGGTTTAGGGGTGACAACACCCATGCTGTGTTGGTTGCTCCTACATCAGTTATCAGTTAAACAAAAACACCATAAACAAGCCTGTGTGTCAATCTGATGGAGGCAATTCTGCAATTGAGATTCCTTTATCCTAGAGAACCCTAATTTGTGTCATGTTAACAAAAACTTACCAGCACATTTTTCCAAACTAAGATGGTTCTGAAGAACAAGTTGTCATTCCCACTACCTTCAACTCCCAATTTCTACCTTCCCCTTCTGTGCTGGCTAATTTTATGTCAACTTGACACAAACTAGAGTTATCAGAGAAGAGGGAGCATCGGGTGAGAAAAGGCTTCCGTAAGATCAGGCTATAGGTAATCCTGTAGGGCATTTACTTAATTGGTGCTTTATGGTGGGGGGTTGATCAGCTCATTGTGTGTGGTGCCATCCCTGGGCTGGTAGTCCTGGGTTCTAATAAGAAAGCAGGCTGAGCAAGCCCTGAGGAACGAGCCAGTAAGCAGCACGACCCATGGCCTGAGCATCAGCTTGTGATGCTCCAGATTGTGCTCTGCTTCAGTTCCTGTCCTAACTTCCAGCATGATGAACAGTGATATGGAAGCCTAAGCTGAATCATTTTTCTCCCAAGTTGCTTTGAACAGTCACCCTGACTAAGACACTCTATGCCTAGCTATGCATAAAATATCTCAGTGTCCATGAAGCTTTTGTATCCATAGCAACAGCTTTGGTAAGTAGGGAAGTACAACAGCAGCATAAAGTCACGAAGCAGTTTCTCCACTATTCCTTTGGGTGGTAGATGTGTTGCTCCCTTTTTCTCATTTTAAGAGGTTTGCTTTCATTTCTTGTCCTCTAGATGACAGTAACATCAAACATCATTGTCGGGTGATAACAACCAAATGTATGGAGACATTGCTAGTGCCTCCCAATGGAGAATCACTAAGGTAGAGATATGTCTTCAAGGAGGAATTAATGTGTTTACCCACCTGTCACAATGTGTATCAGAGTTCTCAAGAGATGGAGAGGCCACCGGAAGTGTGCGTACAGAGAGGGCAGAAATCTCTTATAAAGCAGTGTGCCAAGGAAGATGGCTCAGTGGACGAAACCCTTGCCATACAAGCGTAATGGCCTGAGTTCCTGCTCTGTCACCACATGAGAGCAGAAGAAAAGAACATGTATCACAAAGCTGTCCTCTGACCTCCACAAGCGTACAGGGGAAAATGTGCTGCCCCCCCAATCCCATCCTCCTAAGAATAATAAATAAATTCTTCTAAAGTACATGTCTTATGCAACTGTATGGAAGCTGGATAGCTCAGATCTCTAGTGTGGACAGCTAAGCTGGAAACCCAGGAGAGCAGAGGTGGAGATGAAATGCCTGGAGAAACAGTTTCCCTCAGTGATGTCTTGCCAAAGTCCGCATCAGCCACGGAGACCCTTAGCAAAGACCGTCAGCCTGAAGCAAGTGTGTGTTCCCTCCCTTTCCAGGGTCTTTGCATTGCTGTGGTTGGTCGTCACCTAGAACACTCTGTATTTAGACAATGAACTAACTCCTTTTAATTCAACAACTCTAAGGAGAAATTCTTCCCTAGCTCCCAACCTGAGTAGGTTAAGTCTCTGTACCATCTGCTTTCCCTGAGCTCACACATCTTCCTCGAGGCAATTACAGGTATAAAGCCATGGAGTTTCATTTTTATCATTCTCTGTATTCCTAGTACCTAGCTGGAAGAAAATATTCATTGAAGATTTATTGACTGACTAAATTAATGATTTCACATGTACCTAAATTCTAGACTCCTTTTTCACATGATTATTGACTAAGTGAGCGAGTTTTCAATAGTCCAAATTACCATTCTATGTTACATGCAGAAATGCAGTATTCTTGTTTGACAAAGTCAAGGCTAACTACTTATGAACTGTTGGAGATATTGCTCATATCCCAGTCACTTTCTCCCACTAGCTCCTTAAACAGCATACAGTTTGTTTTGAAAATGTATATTCCACATCTTGGAATCTAAGGGTTTGGGGCTGTAAATCTTTCAGTCATCCATTTATTGCCCGTGAGATTCAAAATCACTCTTCACTGTGCCCCTTTGCAAGACTGGAACTGAAACCTGAAGTATTTCTCCTTTGTCACTTGGTGCCCTTTTCAGTTTCTTCAGCAACAGATATTAACAGAGCGGCAGTGCCAGTGGAAGGGACTTGTGTTGAATGGGTGTTTCTGCCTTCTTTGTTCTACAGGGTGGCTGGCTGCAGTGAAGTTCTTCAGGCATGTGGCCCCCGAGAGTTGCTGGGACATTGTTAGAAGGCATTGTGCATACCATTCCTGTCTGTGTGTCCCTCCTCTCCAGAACCAACAACGAACTAGGCTTGGACTGAGGCATTAGGAACCATGCAGCCCGAAGACCCAGCTGCTCCCTCCACAAGTATGTTCTACACTGGGCACCAGGGAGTACACTCTGTCCGGGTCATTCTTGGCTGTCTTTCTGTGCCCTTTTGTATACAGTCATAGATGCTTCTTTAATAGCAGTTAGTAATTTCTTAAATACTTCCCTTTTAAGCACTGGTATGTTTTCTGTTTCCTGCCTGGACTGTTTGTTTGGCACTATAGATTCACAAGAAGTTTGAGTATACACTTCCCAAACATACCCACACAATCTTACTTCAGGAGGACTTTTCCTTTGTAAGCTGGAGTTTTTCTTTTCTTCAAACAGAACTTTTAAAAGACCTACTGAAATGACCAGAAGCCAAAACAGAGACTTGAACTGTTGGATGAATCCCAAGGGGCCACTCAGACTCTTGTTTCCCAATGGAAGCACATTGGTCTCAGAAAGGTTAAGTGACTTCAGTTCCTGAGTAGTGGAGTGTGGATGAGACCCTAGGGGCACACTACGAGGTAGCCCTGCCCACGAATTCACTCCACTCCCATGAAGATCCTCTCCAGGAGCGCCACCAGAAAATTCATTGACTTTTTTATGAGGACCCGTGGGAGGAAGAAATGTTTCTCAAGTCTAAGTAGCGAGAATAACTATGATTCTTTGGGGATGTTCTGCATTTTGTTCATGGACTCTTGGAACGTGTCATTGCTGGCTTCGCACTGATGGTGCCAGCCAGGAAACTCAGGACTCTGGCGGTGGGCAGGTAGACATCGTGAGACTCCCAGCTTTTACATGCCTACCCTTGTGGCTTAGTTCTCCAGGATTTTCTCTTTTGCTTTGATTTTCTCAAAAATTATTTTTATCCTAAATGAACACTGCTTATAGATTAATTTAAATTTTTATTACTTACTGTGTTTATTTTGTGCACATGTACACCCTACTTATTGGGGGGAATATGTCATAGTGCAGGTAAGTGGAGGTCACAGGACAACTTGAAATTTGGTTTCTTTTAAGGATACCCACTTCACAATATTCCACAGCACAGAGAAGACAGTTATTGCCATCTCCACTACTTTTGGGCTCATTATCTTTTGGTTGCTGAATAATCAGGATTCAATTTCATGTCCCTCAAGGACAATGAGTCTGAAACGTAGCCGCACCTGGATTGCCTCATGTTCCTGTACACCCACAGCCAGATTTGGATGGTCATGATTTCATCATTTATCATGGGCACTGACTCATTCCATGCTGGGGCAAACTAAATATTTGCTGAATAAATCTTCCAAGCTGCTACCCAAAATGGGATGTGTTGGAAGCAAAGAAGTCGCCACAGAAAACAGAGTAGGTGCAGCTGAGGAAAAACTGCGCTATAGTTCCGCTTCTCTCTCTTAGCAAGCAAAGGAAGAATCCGTTTCTCTGCACCAAAGCTAACGGCAAAGCCTTCTGGCATCCTTTGGTTTTGAAGAAACAATTCTAAACTGCGTTTTCATGTTCTGTTCTATCTTCTTTTTACTTCAAGGTGGTGGGGGAGCCAGGTGTAACTCTCAACGCATCTTTAAATAGCCATTCTTTCCCTTGAGTACCTACTTGAGGTTTGCCAGTGCTCTTTCAAATACCAGCTAATCTTGGCTCTGACCCTAGAAAGCATCCAATGACAGTCAAGAAAATGGACCCGCCCACCTATCCACCCACCAATCCAGTGGATGGAAACACTGGAACCTGTACAAGAAAGACAAGTAGGGAAGAAACTGAAATGAAACTCCAAAGAGCTAAATCATCCTACAACCAGGTTGTGAAGAGACACACTATTCCTTCTGCCCCTGGTTTCACCCGGGAATGATTCATAGACAAGCAGCCACGGTGCTTTTATATATCACAGATTCCGTTTATTTCAGAAAATGTAAGGTCAATTCTTTTCTGTCTGACTCTATTGGCTATTCCCTTTCATGCCTCCAGATGTACTCCGGCGCTGATTTCTATCATCAAGGTCTTTGATCTTCAGTGGTAAAGTCTATTTCCTTTAGGGCCCTTGGAATAACTGTGCATCAGAAACAATGATGATTGGGGCTATAGCTGTGGACATACTGAGCTTCTCTAGCACTGCTAACAGAAGTAAAAATAAAGGAATTGTGAAAGACACATTTAAAATATCCTACTGAATGTGTTAATATCTATTAAACCAAGCTACTAGATTTTCAAATAAATAATAGTTGTGGTGACTATCCCCTGTAGAGTCCATATCCACTGTTTCTAAGCAAACAGTAGGCACTAACATGTTGGGTATTTGTGATAGTTCACTTGCCATAAAGGTAAATCTCCTTATTAGAGAGCTTTAGCTGAAGAATTCTCCCAAGTGCCTTAACTGATGTAGGCAGAGTTTCTGTGCGTGGCTCCGGTGCTCACCTAGATGGAACAGGAAAGGGCTGAAAATAACCATTCTCCCTGTGCCCTTATGGCCCTCTCATCCTGCCTTGTTGCTGTTGGTACTGCTTTCTGCCCTGACTTGAGAGCCAGTACTCCACAGTTTCCATCATTTCAAAGGGCCATTCTCCAGGAATTCTCCAGGGTTTAGGCAAAAGATTGGGACTAATGAGGCACCCACCCTCAAGGGTACAACTACCAGATTCTTAGCCTCTGGGTAGGAACAGGCATCGTGGAACTACTCCCACGGCTGAGACATCCAAAGACTGAACAATTTCCAGATTCCAGATTCTCTGCTGCTTAGGTAAGAGAGTGTCGTATCACTATTTTAATATAAATTGTGTGTGTGTGTGTGTGTGTGTGTGTGTGTGTGTGTGTATGTGAATGAGTGTCTATATCTCTGTGTGTGTATATCTCTATGTGTGAGAGTCTGTGTATGTGTGCATGTGTGTGCAGATGTATGAATGTTGTCTGTCTGTGTATGTGTGGGTGGGCAAGTGTTTGTGTATCTGTCTGTGGATATCTGTCTAGGTATGCTTGTTTGTCTGTGTGTCTGTCTGTGTCTACGCCCTAGCTGTTCTGTTTCTCTAGAGAATGCTAATTCAGTATGTCCGTCCTGCCGCCATCCTTCTTGGAGAAACGCATACACACATGATCTCTCTGAGAAACGCATACACACATGATCTCTCTGAGAAACGCATACACACATGATCTCTCTGAGAAACGCATACACACATGATCTCTCTGAGAAACGCATACACACATGATCTCTCTGAGAAACGCATACACACATGATCTCTCTGAGAAACCCATACACACATGATCTCTCTGAAGTCTTCTGTCTTTCTTCCTGAATGCCTCCATTTTCTCAACTTTCATGCTTAAACCTATATTAAAATATCTTTACTGAACCTTAACTTGGGTTTTGCTTTTTAAAAGTGACTTGCTTTTGAAATTATAAGCAGGGAAATATGGTTTTGGTTTCCAGTTTCATCAATCATAAAAATTTCTAATGAGCACTTTGACACTATTCTAACAGAGTACAGTCTTTTGCCTGAAAGTGGTAAATTTTTGGCTAAGGAAAGCATAAACATTGCTAAGAGCAACTTATCTGGCCTTGAAATGGAAGAATGGGAGGATAAGGGCAGTTTCAAAGCAAACACTCCAGGTGATCTACACAGACAGGATTCCTCAGGACCAAGGGGATCTACTGTGTCACAATGCTATTGTATCGTCAGCTCATGCCCTGTGTGCTCAGCTGGCTTCTACAAGATAAGATCACACCCAATTGTACCACTAGAGAGCCTGGGGTGGGTGGCCTCAGCAGAAGCATCGTGTGACCGGAGGCATGCAGGAGCTTAGCTTCAACTTGACATCCTCAGGAGTTCCTTCCTCAAAGGCTGCTTTCAGGATATCTTGAGTAAACAGGAAAAGAAGTGTGGCTCGCACTGCATTGAGGAAAGACAATTTCCATGCCTGCTTTTGACTTGCAGAATATCGACGGGAACAAGGCCACACATGTACGAAGTCAGGGCCTTCGTGTGCATAGTATTGGGGTGAAGGGAGAGCTAAGGTCTCAGGCAGCTAAAAAGAAATGATTCTGTTGCCATGGTTTCCTTCTCTGTAAAGTCTTTTCAGCATGAATTGCTGTTGTTGTGTTTAATTTTAGATTCATGCAGATTTTTGACAAATAAGAATTCCTGTACATCTGAAAAGTGGTTTTTTAAAAGCTGTGAAAAAAACCCTGGTTTTGGCAGTCTGGTTTAAACATTTCTATGTAAAATAACCTGTGTCGTTTTAGCTTTTTAATGACTCTCAAAGGCAAATGAAAAAAGAGAACGGGAACATAGAAAACACATGTGACTCTCTTCACCTTCTGATAGAAATGGGTTCTTTGACCATTTAAGCACTGAGGGCTGCAAGATAAGACTTGTGCACATCCTGGCATTGCAGGCTAGCTCCCCAAACTATAGGAAGATAGGTGCCCTTTCCAGCATTGAGGGTTGGCTCCCAGAACCATGAGAAGATAGGTGCCCCTTCCACACACAGTGACTATCCCAACAACATACTCCTAAGGAACTTAGGTATCAAACCTCAATGTAGATAAACAAGAATTTACTAATATTAAAGCTTTAATTGTGCTCACCAAACTTGTCATAGTAACTCAAATACAACTTATTTCTCTTGAAGAGGACATTAGTATGATTCTAAATTTTTTTCAACTCTAAAATATCTATATTTTCCTGTGGAAAATTTTTACTAAAGGATATTTCATATTTGAAGATCATACATGCAAAGGTAATATGGTAATTGACTTTACCATACTTATTTAATTATTGTAAGGTTGCTTAAATATTAAGCTCCCCTACCATCCTGAAGGTGAGACTTGAATTTTTAAACAGAAAGAAAATAATCAAATCCCCTTGGGAAGTTGTGTTAGAACACAATTGCGAGGCCAACACTGGACACTGATATGTAGAAATACTTCCTCCCAGCAACTACTGGTAAGTCCATAGTATTTAAAATTCTTTTTCTAAGGATCTTGAGATTGTATGAAAATGGAAATTCAGAATTTGAACTGCTTTCCTTCGAGGTAGAAAGTGCTGTTGTTATAACTCAAAGGAAATTAGCTAACCATATTGTGTTTGTAAACTTACTTTCTGTTATTATGATTTATTATATGAATTAATCAATTTCAATTATCTGTTAATTCCACATTAGGTCTTTTAGTGATATGTTTTTATTATTTTTTTAGTTAGCACACAAAATAATCATAACCTTATCTGATTACACAGGGGCTTTCTACCACCTGTTGTTTGCAGCACTGCCTCCATTGGATGGAAAGGTACTAGAGCATACAGGCCATAACATGGATAGTGGTGGAGAGGACAGAAGAGGGAAGCATGGAGTGGTGTGGCTGTGACCAGTTCTAGGAGAATAGAGATGACAGAGGGGGACTTGGGTAGATAAGATGCAGATATGGAGGTAGGAGGCACAGAGTCTAAGGCCATTCAAGGAAATATTAGCAAAGTACTTAATTTCATTACAAACCATCCAAAGAGAATCAGATGAAACCACTAGAACTCGAAACTGTAAGAAATGGAAGAAGACAACAGAGATGTGTGCTGATAGGGTGAGAAGAAAAACCTACCTACATGTAGGTACCTAGCTACATGTAGAGGACAAAATAAGACAAAAGAGAGTGTGGGAGAAGATGCCAAAGTATAGGTATGCAGCACAGAGGGCCTTGATCCAGAAGGGGAGAAAAGAGCAAGGTGCCAAGAAACAGTGAGTGAAGAACAAATTATATGAACATCTTCGAAATGCATAAAAGATTGACAAGCAGGAACCAGAGTAATACGGGCTGAAGCTGAACAAACAAGACAGAAAAACACGCCCAGATCAGCTGGTGAGATCTGCAGACAACAAAGGATACAGGTAAGTGTCCAAACAGCTAAAGGAAAATAATAAGCTTTATTTATTCAAGGATCAAAACAGTTCCTGTTGCAAGTTTCTCAGTAGAAATAAACAACGCTGGGATGCCGCTCATTTGCTAAGCAATCTGGGACTCTGGGTGCCAGCCCAGTGCTGTAAACAAACAAACACTCTTGTGCGGGCACACAGAAACAATGACATGTTTTTCAAGTTTAAATAAGCCCTCCCAAAAAAGTCAACCTGAAAATCTAAGCCCAGTGATAACAATCTTCCAAAATGTGAATAAGAGCATTTCTGACACAAACTAAAACCATAAGAAAGTGTTGCTACCAAACACAAAACTTTTTTTTTTTTTTAGGTAAAAAGAGAACATGTCAAATGTTGACCCCCTTCCCAGTTTCCTCTTCACAAACCTCCCATGACATCCCCCATCCCCTTTGCTTTTATGAGGGTGCTCCTTTACCTACCCACCCACTCCTTCCTCACCTCTTATACAGGGGTATCAAGGCTCTACAGGACCAAAGGCCTCCCCTTCCACTGATGATAGATAACGCAATCCTCAGCTACATATGCAGCTGGAGCCCTGGGTCCCTCTTTGGTTGGTGGTTTAGTCCCTGGGAGCTCTGGGGCGGGGGGGGGGGTGTCTGGTTGGTTCATATTGTTGTTCTTCCTATGAGGTTGTAATCCCCTTCAGCTCTTCCCCTAAACCTTTCATTGTGGTCCCCTTGCTCAGTCTGATGGTTGGCTGTGAGTATCTGCATGTGTATTGATCAGGTGCTGGCAGAGCCTCTCAGAGAACATCCATACCAGGTTCCTGTCAGTAAGCACTTCTTGGCATCAGTAATATTGTCTGGATTGGGTGTCTGTAGATGGGATGGATCCCTAGGTGGTGCAGTCTCTGGATGGCCTTTCCTTCAGTCTCTGCTTCATTTATGTCTCTGTGTTTCCTTTAGACAGGAATAATTCTGGGTTAAAATGTTTTGAATGGGTGGGTGGTCCCATCCCTCAACTCGGTACCAAGCGTATCTACTGGGTATGGTCTCTACAGGCTCTCTCTGACCTTTGTTGAGTATTTCAGCCAATGTTATCGCTTTTGGGTCCTGGGAACCTCTTGTTTCTCTGGCATCTGGGACTTTCTAGTGGCTACCATCAGTTCCCCATCCCCCACTGATACAGAGTCTATCAATTTGAGAGTAATGGGGGATATGGAGGGAGGGAGCTGGAAAGCAGAGACTTGGAAAGGGCTAGAGAGAGAAAATAATGCAATTATTTTTTTAATTATTTTTTAAAATGAACAAAATTTAAAATTTAAATTAAATAAATTCCAATTTGTAGTTAAATTTTTAGTTCAAACTTAAATTCAAATTCTCAACTATTTAGTTAAATCTAAATCAGATATTACTGAGATTATTATAATTTCACCTTATGTGGTAAAATATTTACATAGTTAAAGTGGATGACAACAGTCCTACAAAAAGCAAAAATGACAGAAAATGAGTTTGGAGTAGACAGAGCTGAGAAATGAGAGAGCAAATTTTTAGAGATCTTTAACTCAGTAATGCATATTGTAAATTCCAGCATTATTAATTTATAATTTAAAATTTATAGGAAGAAAAATAGAAAGAAAATTAAATCTGTGATAAGGTTCACTTGCGTTTTCCACATTTATGTGTGTCTATATTTCAATTAGAGATATTACGTATAGTTGTATGATCTTTGAATAACACAAAAAACATGATAAATAATCAGAAGGGGTAAGAAAACAGAAAATATGATGATTGATTTAATGTCTAATCTATCAAAGATTTAAAAGGAATCGGCCGGGAGGTATTAGGGAAATGGGTAGCTTCGGGAAACTTACTGACAGGTTCTTTGAGAATCAAATACACATCTCATGACCTAGATGTTGCATTTTTCACAAAAAGAGTATGGGAATTTTAAGCTGATGGTATTTGCCTGTGTGCCTTTCTTCTTTGTTTACTTGCTTATGTAGCTTTGGCTGACCTTGAACTCAATATAAATAGGAAATGTCTAATCCTCCTATTTCACAGGTGTCTACCTGAACTCCCAGTTCTAGTGGCTATAGAACACCTATTATACATATAACATATATGTTAAGTGTATATTTCACTTTAACATAAATCAAAAGCAGACAAAGCTATATGCACCAAGATTGAAGGACTGTGTTCATGTAGTAGATACTACATGCATCCCCATCTGGGCTGTATCTGGGATATGAAACCTTGGGTCTGTCCTTCCCCGCCACTTACACAGCTGTGCAGGGCTGGACAGACAACCCCTTGGACTGCACAGACAAAATGGCAATGATCCTCTTTATTGCTGTGAGTTGGAGCTTTGGAGCTTTCTTTTTTGCTATATAGAATCGTTTGTAACTCACTGAATACAACGATTAGTAGATCTAACCAAAGTTAAGCTTTTAACTTTATAAAGTGTTTTTTGCATTTTCTATGTCTGTAGAGACAATCTCTTGTTCACTGTGTCAATAAAAAAAATCTGATGGCCACTGAGCTAAGACAGGATTAGAAGGTGGGACATCCAATAGAGAGACATACAGAGAGGAGAGAGAGAGAGAGAGAGAGAGAGAGAGAGAGAGAGAGAGAGAGAGAGAGAGAGAATGGAGATTCTAGGAAAGAGTTACTAGCTGGATCCTGAGGAAAGAGACCTGAAACTGAGGAGAGGTAACCGGCCTTGTGATATGCATAGAATAGAATAAATGAGTTAAATAAGTTATGGGCTAGTCCTGAAGGAGTTGAAGCTTACAGCCTAGGCACTTATTTATAAATAGAGTCTCAGAACCCTTACTTTGGGAACAAATAGCCCAGGTAGATGGAAGACCAGGGTCATACTCAGATGCACAAGCATAAAAATGAGAATAAATGGTTAATGTGCAAAGGAGAGGTTTTAGGGAGGAAAATTAAAACCTTACACACTACATGATTCCTTTATATGTATTTTCAGGTTTACATATCTATATATTTAATCTAGGGAGATGGTGTATAATTTTATAGATTTCAAATGTTAACTCAAGAAAGAAAGATGCATGTATATACAATGGCTTAACAATTTCCTATAGAATCTAGAGGTTTATTGTCAACGGTTCACAGTGGTTAAGAGTTTCCTATAGAATCTAGAGGTTTATTCTTAACAGTTCAAACTTCAGCGTATCTGTCACTATAGGGAATAGTCACTTAAGGGGACTAAGAAGAGATGTATACAGCACTATAAATGTGATTAAAAGGAAACATACAACACTAGCACACACTTACGATACAACCTAGCACATGGGCACTTATCCTGAAGAAATGAACCCTGTCCATGTATGTTTTCAGAAACTATTTAAAGAGAATAGAAAAATCAGGAGAAAGCACCATGGCAAATAGAAATTATCCCCCACTCTAGCTTCTCATGAATATTTTCTTCTCACATTTTCCACAACATTTTTTTTCTAAAAGTTGTAACTTTCTCCTGAAGTTTTTACTATAGGTTTTCAGCAGTCTGTTCAGGTATCTTTCCCACTGCTTCTATAATATGTATGACTCTATTTGCTGTTAAAGATAGAAGCCATACAAGAAGTATGTAACTGGGACGCATTTCATTTTTAAGCTTAAACGCATTTACTAAGCCCTCACAATGAACAAAAGACTCTGGTAAGTCCTGCCTGGAGATAAAATTAGCCATGGGAGGAAGAGGTTTTTCCCTGACATCAAAGTTATTTGTAATCTTGTGAGGAGAAAGCAGTGTTTATCAAACACGGCCGTCTGTGGAGCAAACTGCGGGAGAGGAGGATTCCTCAGCATCCTTGTCCAGACAATAATGCCAGGCTAAAATAGTCACCTCATCATGTGTGGCTTGAAAATGCCACCAGAGTTGTGCAAATGTTTGGGGGTGAGGGACCAGTGAGAGAAGTGATACTTTCTGAGTCTCCTGGCAGGCTTGGACTTCACACAGTCCTGAGATGACTCTGTGTTTCGTAGGCAAATGGGGTGTGAGTTTCCATCCACTGTGCTCACAAAGAAACACAAAGCATGGGATTGCACCCATTTCATTCTTGTTTTCTCAGCTTGTACCTATTTGAAATACACACACCTTTCAGCCTCAAGACCTGACCAAATCTCCTTTTTTTTTTTGTTTTTTTTTCCCGTTTTCTGCTACATCATAGCAATGAATGAAAAAATACAACAATGACTGGATGTTTGCCTATCAGTTTTAACAAAGTAGAAAAGATTATTTATTTCATCTATCACTTTTTGAAACATAGGTCACACGAGATATGAATGTGACATGATAGCATAGTTTTACACTTGTGTGACAATTTTTAATATTGAAATAAAGGTACTACCAAAACTGTTCTTCATGAAGCAAATATGCCCTAACTAAATTTGCAGTATTTCCATCTGTGAAGACGGAAACAAAGCTGTATATCCTTCCAAACATCTTAGAGTTCTTGTTTGCTTCCTGGAAATAGTATTTGCTTCTATCTGATTGTCACAAGTAAGTATGAAAATATGATAACTTCACAACATGATAGAACTGGACAAGGCAGGGGTCCCACAGTGGTGGCCAAAGTCACTGTGTTTGCATGGTGCCCTTTTTAAAAGGTCTATCTCTTTTGATCTGACTTGTAATCAGGACACTTTTCTCAACTTTGATAAAACTGTTTGGTTTAAGTAGCGAACGAAAATGGATGTGTTCAAACCCTTTTAATTGTGTTTGTCTTTCAAATAGATTTCCTTTAATATCAAATATTAAAAGAAATCCTACTTAAAACAGTACCCACTATTCTTAACAGAGTTAGCAGATGATAGTGTATATTTTTAATAATCACCTTATCTCCAAGGATTAAACATTCCTCTGAGATCTAAAAACATTTTTATCTTGAAAATGTTCACATGTTTGCCAGCTCATTCCATCCTAATTCAGGGGCACGAGAAATCCATCTTGCAGATGAAGAACTGAGACAAAGACAAATGATTTGTCCAAAGTGACATCTGTGCACCGGGCTATGTGTGAACCTAAGACCCTAACCTCTGGCCCAGCTCGCCGGTGGTGCTGACACCGTTAGAGCAGCCTGTGTGCCACATACAAAGACAGTGGAAAGCTCTTCTCTCCCCCACTGAAACCCCTACAGCTGGAGGTCACTGTGGCTCCAAAATGGCTACTTTGGGGATGTTTAAAAATAGAAACACAGGAAAGAACTGCAATAAGGACTGTGCTCACTTTCTGGGGAGGGGAAACAGAGAGGAGTGCTAGTAAGAGAGATGCTGCTGAAGTTTCTTCCCTCGTAGAAGTCGGACTCCGGCTTCATAAGGACAATTTTTATGAATAAAATAAATATTCCCCCTAGACTGCATGTTGAGAGAGATCTAACAAAAATACAGTGCAAATACTGGAGGAGGAGGAGGAGGAGGAGGAGGAGGAGGAGGAGAGATGTCCGAAGGAAGAGGGAACCAAAAGCCAGAAGTCTGGCGATGAGGGTTCAGAAGGGATACGCACGGTAGATAGGAAATGGAGAATTTACAATGGCTTGCTGCAAAGACTTGGAAGTACTCATGGAGATATTACTAGAAAATGAAGTCGGTGTAGTGGAAGTCTGTTAGTTTCCTACTCCAAACGAGGACCTCCGAGGATAGCGAAGAGTCAAGACTTCTTTATTAGTAAAGTCACAAAGGAGGCATTTTGTAAAAGAGAATTACAAGAACAAAAAATCCACTACCTGCAAACACTCTGGCTAACATGTTTAATCAATTCCTTAGCAATTTTCCACTGCACTCATGTGCTTCCTTTTTATTTAAATCTCCCAAAACGGAAACCTGTGCTTCAGTCCTTTGTATATGCGCCGATTCCAGCTGGCCTTAGAAATCCATTTAAGGGAAGGAGAGGAACGGAACGTTCAACCCAGTGTTTGAGGGGACGGTGCCACTTTAGAGAAACTCCATTGCAAGCTCCTGGCTTCCCTTTATCTCTTCCGTCTCAAATGAGTAAGAAAAACCTGACCTTGCTGGCTACATTCCTTTTCAAAGTTCGTTCTACCCCAGATGGTGCCCTTTGAACTTAAAAGCTAAAGACCTTTGTTCCCCCACTGTAAATCTCCCCACAGCCATGCTGGTTTTCCATTTAGGGACCAAGCTGGAGAGAATTGTCAGTTATACCGGGCAATTAGCACTTTGAAATATTATACCCCCACATATGCAATAGGTTAGCCCAGGGCCTGGACACAGAGAGACTCCACAAATAGGAATGTCTTATTTCCCTTGAGGCACAGGCATGGGATGATTTCCTCACACTCCTCCCACTAAGGGAGAGTCAAAGGGGCAGAGGGAAGTTGAGGTTCGGTCCCCTGAAAGGAAAGACAGAGGAGGAAAGGGTAGAATAGAGCTAGGCAACTGTTTTTAAAAACTCAGGAAAAAAAAAACAACAACACACAACCAAAACCTTGCTTTTCGCTTTTTCATGTATGGATCATTAAGCAAAGCCTGAAATAACCAAAGGGGAAAATTAACTATAGGAAATATTAATGTCAACATTAACATCCTCAAAGCAGTCACCTCTATCTGTAAAACCACCCATACCCCAAAGAGCTCAATATTGTCCTCAATATTGCAGGCACTAACCAAAGCCCTTTTAGTCTTTGTATTAGCTACTAGTGATGTTTTCATGTTTATCCCTAACACTTTATTTAGTGCACTCTAAAATGTACCACCTAGAAGAAACAAGTAATTGCAAGGCTGTTATTTATATAATCTGTGAAAAAAAAAAAAAAACCCACTAACCCACTTCGTTGGTCCCTGAATAAAAGTAGACAGATGGTGGCTATTAAAAAGCAAGTGTAGTCTATCACAGTTGCTTAAGTTTTTGATTGATTGGTTTTGGGACAGAAAATCTCACTTAACAGGCATCTCTCTGCTTAAGTGTTTCTTTAAGTTATAAACTCTCTAAAATTATGCCCATCCCCTTAGAAAAAAAAAAAGTCCCTAACTCACAGAAAGGAACACCCAAAGCAACCTGGGAGGAATGTGGCAAATTAGCCTGCCAGGAAGAAAGGGGCTTCTTTCTAGCTATTTCCATAATTACTTCCTGACTCTGGTAGGTTCAGGGAGAACCTCTAGCTCTGCCCTGAGCTAAGAAGTTGAGACAAATTTAGGCCATTGTTGGAGTGGAGCACATATATCCTAGAACATTCATGAGAAGAAACACAAAATCTGTTGAGCTTTCAGAACCTTAAAATTTTGAAATCATTAAAAAAAAAGGAGTAGAAAAAGAGAAGTCCCAAGATTTAGTTTTGAGTTTTAGATCTGTGAACATGAACCTTCCTAAATCTCAATTTCTCCCATGGAGCAAACAGAATAATAGAATCCATGGTATCCGTCTTCATGTGAGGACTCCATATAGTGAGGCATTCATTATTATTCACCCAGATGGCATGCATTTAATAAATACATTTTGAGAATTTATCCTTTCAACTGATGTGTGACTGCTAATAAGTATATTTAAAGTGCCTTATGTGTCTAGAAAGAATAAGAAAGGTTACCTCTCAGGTATTACAAGGTCCGCATTGTTTACATGGCCTTGCAGCCCTGACTGGTCGAAAGCCTCACCGCCCTATCCACAGAGCCTGTTTGCTCTCACTTAGGACGGGGAGAAAGAAGCTTCTAAATTTAGTCTTGGTGAATTTAACATCCAAAGGCATCATGTGACCTCTGAGTCCAAAGGCATCATGTGACCTCTGAGTCCAAGGGTCCCAAGGTTGCTGGAATCTGGAAAACCAACTTTGTTGTTGGAGCAGATATTAGAAAAGACTTACTACTCTGCTGCTTGGAGAGAAACAGTGGCTTGAAAATTTTTCCTAATAAGCTAAATTTCTAAAACAAAACTACAACAGAATGCTAAAAGTCGTGTTGATTTTAGACATCTGAGATATTTTCCTGATGGCATTTAAGACATATTAAATTCTTTGGCATCTGGTTCATGTACCAAATGGACTCTGCTCTGGGGGAGATAAGTCAGAATGCTTGGACCTGCGAATTATCACTATTGAATTTGAAGCTAAAAATACATAGTAGCATAAGAAAGGCTAGAATAGAGGCTTCCTTGCTTCTTTCCTTTCTCCTTTTTCTTTCTTTCTTTCTTTCTTTCTTTCTTTCTTTCTCTCTTTCTTTCTTTCTGCTAAGGGTCCAAGTCAAATTTGAAAAAGAAAAAAGGGCAAATAGACAACAAAAACTAACTAAAGGTGATGAAACGTTTAAATTAAGAATTCTTTTCAATAAAAAGTATGGATTCAATCTGATCTTAAAAACATACCACTTCAGGAATCAGAATGTGGTTTGGGGAAAGGGTTCGTCTCTGTAGGATCCTGAACACCCACCCCTACAAGGTGCTTTCTCATCCATTAGTAAGGAAGAAGGAGTCAGAGACATTGTTTAAAATTTTATTGTCATTTTTTACTTATTCACTTTACGTCCCACTCACTGCCCCTCCCACAGTACTTCCCACATTCCCCCTCCTCCTCTGAGCAAGTCCCCCCACCCCTGGCTGTCCCCCTATCCTGGCACTTCACATTTCTGTTGGCTAGGTACTTGGATTCAGAGATATTGAGTGTGCTTTCGTGTCTGTTGTAAAATAGCCTCTATTATATATGTGTGGACAGTCTACACCATATGCATAAAAAACATAAAGGTGGATCTAAAGGAAAATAGCTACTTGACTGGCAGAGCTGGAGTGGTATTAAATCCAAAATAGAAATGTGCATTGGTACTATTAAATCAAATGATTGCACAGAGCCCTGTACACTGGGTGATCAGTATCATATATACAGAGCCCTATACGCTGTGTGAACAGTACCATCTACACAGAGGCCTCTACACTATGTGTATAGTATCACATATATAGATCTCTGTGCACTATGTGAACAGTAGCATATATACAGAGCCCTGCACACTACGTGAACAGTACCATCTGCACAGTGTACCTATATACTATGTGAACACTATCCTATATACAGAGCCCTGTACACTGTGTGAAAATTACCACATATATAGATTCCTGTATACTATGTGGACAGTAACCTATATACAGAACCCTATACACCGTGAGAACAATAACATCTACACAGAGCAGCCTGTATGCTATGTGAACACTGCCATCTAAAGCACTACTTGAAATCAGCAGGTCTGTGAACGGATGCCAGAGCAGGGGAGCCTGTCAGCAGGTCTGTGAACAGATGCCAGAGCAGGGAACCTGAAAGCAACCGCCAGGTGAGGATGCCTGCTCTTACAATACTGGCTGCTATGTCTTTTTTTTAAAAAGAGGACCACAGGATTTATCTGTTGAATGCTAGGCCCTGTGATCTTCTCTCATTTTCAAAGAGATTTTCAAAGAGCATTAAAAAAAATCATTATTTTTCTAGTACTGTCTTTACACTGAAATCCAGAAATTTTCTATCTGTGGACTATTCTGTAGCTTGAAGAAATTAGGTGATCAAAATGTATCCATCTGATGCCCCTCCCCAAAGACCTGGAAAAGATCCAACAATATGTCCTTACTCAACAAGAAATGAGATTAAAATGTCCAATATTGTGTTTAAAGCTATCAATCTTGTATTCACTGTGGCCATGTTTGATTCTTCTAAAGGACTTGGGGAAGGACTTTAAAAAATTGTTTACTAGCAAAAAGGTAAGAAGAAAACACACTACACATCCACACCATACACACACACACACACACACACACACACACACACACACACACATACACACACACACCAGCTCTCTGGCACACAAGATTTTTGGAGCTTTCTGTAGTTATTGAATAAAAATATTTGCAACAGAAATACTTAAGCTATATGAACCACATCTCCAGGCATTTGAGTAATGACTTGACGATCACCATAGATGAGTTCAACAGGATCTCCTATGTATGACGCATAACCAAGTGAGTTGGAGAAGCATTTTTCCACTTTTGGATTTCACATCCAAAACAGAGTTGCACAATCCCCACCTGGATGTAACTGAAACTTTCACATACAAAGGCTAAGAAGTGACCAAAGGAGAGATGCTTCAGTTACCTTAAAGTTGGCAACTGCACACCAGTGTAAATCTGCCCATCTGAAGCTCAAACCTGTGACTTGGATGGGGCACACATGAGGGTCAAGGGTTCAGAGTCACTCCTGAGTAGAGACTCAGTGATGGAGGGCTGAGACGACACATGCATTTGTGCATGCTTAATTTACTCCACCAAACTAGAACCTGTTAGGGACTGAGAAACCAAAGACACAGTTTTTGGCCTTTCCAGTGTTGCACACTTGTAGGAAGTCTCCCTGAGTCATGTACTCTGTCTCACTTTCCCACAACATCATGGATAGACTTTACGGTTGGCTAATGAAAAACTTATGAACCTACATACTTAGTAACCTCGTTCCTCACATACTCAAAGTTTTCTCTTCGATATAACAAGTCACTTTAAAAATAAAAACGATTGAAACCATTCGACTCTTCACCTCTATCTTACATCGAGAAGTTTGTGTCTGTTAGGAATCTCACACGATTGGAAACACAAGCTCAGGAGAGAATGACATCACAAAACCTTGGAGACAGACCTCAGGTGGACTTTGTTTTCCCGGATGACAGATAACACAGAAAGAGTGGGCGGGTAGGGGAGCAGGGCAGGCAGGGGGGATAGGGGACTTGATAGCACTTGAAATGTAAATGAAGAAAATATCTAATAAAAATGTGGGAAAAAAAGAAGGATTAAAACACAAAAAAAGAAGAAAATTTTAGCTACACATTACCTACAAAATTCACATGCCCCCACCCCCAAATTACAAAGCTACAAATATAAAACACCTAGAAGAAAACAGAAGAGGTAACTCTGCAGTACTGACTCAGCAATGGCTTCATTAGCAAAATCGAGTTTCCAAGCCTATGGAAAGAAAACTGCAGAGTATGGAGAGATTTCTCAGGGGCTTCCCAGCACCACAGCCAACCAACCCCCGGGTGCCTGTAACTCTACCTCTAATGACTTCCTTTTACTGAATACCTCTAATGACTTCCTTTTACTGAATACCTCTTGTTTCCTCTTCTGATCCACAGGGTACCTGCACTCATGGGCATGTACCCACATGCACAGGAATACATAAACATAACTAAAAATTAAGTATATCTTTTTTGAAAAAGCCCTGTAGGATAGGAGAAACACACATACCATATACCTGGCAGTGGTTTGGTATCCTCAATATGTAAAGAACCCAGAAGCCCCAAGATGAGGACAAAGAACCAAATTTAAAACAAACACAAGCAAAGACCTCAAGTGACTGTCTCAGTAGGACACATGGATAGTTGTTTAAGGTCACTCCTTGTACTAAGGTCAAGTCTAAGTGGTTGAAGGATCTCCACATAAAATCAGAGACACTGAAACTTATAGAGGAGAAAGTGGGGAAAAATTCCTGAATAGATCAGCAAAGGCTTGTGCTGTAAGTTCAAGAATTGACAAATGGGACCTCATAAAGTTGCAAAGCTTCTGTAAGGCAAAAGATACTGTCAATAAGACAAAAGGGCCACCAACAGATTGGGAAAGGATCTTTACCAATCCTAAATCAGATAGGGGGCTGATATCCAATATATATATATATATATATATATATATATATATATATATAAAGAACTCAAGAAGGTGGACACCAAAAAATCAAATATCCCCATTAAAAAGTGGGGCACAGAGTTAAACAAAGAATTCTCAACTGAGGAATACCGAATGGCTGAGAAGCACATGAAAAAATGTTCAACATCCTTAATCATCAGGGAAATGCAAATCAATACAACCCTGAGATTCCACTTCACACCAGTCAGAATGGCTAAGATCAAAAATTCAGGTGACAGCAGATGCTGGCCTGGATGTGGAGAAAGAGGAACACTTCTCCATTGCTGGTGGGATTGCAAGCTGGTTCAACCACTCTGGAAATCAGTCTGGCGGTTCCTCAGAAAATTGGACACAGTACTACCGGAAGATCCAGCAATACCTCTCCTGGGCATATATCCAGTAGATGTTCCATCTGGTAATAAGGACACATGTTCCACCATGTTCATAGCAGCCTTATTCATAATATCCAGAAGCTGGAAAGAACCCAGATGTCCATCAACAGAGGAATGGATACAGAAAATGTGGTACATTTACACAATGGAGTACTATTCAGCTATTAAAAACAATGAATTCATGAAATTCCTAGGCAAATGGATGGATCTGGAGGGTATCATCCTAAGTGAGGTAACCCAATCTCAAAAGAACTCACATAACATGTACTCACTGATAAGTGGATATTAGCCCAGAAACCTAGACTACCCAAGATACAACTTACTAAACACATGAAACTCAAGAAGATTGAAGATCAAAATGTGGACACTTTGCCCCTTCCTAGAATTAAGAACAAAGCACACATTGAAGGAGTTACAGAGATCAAGTGAGGAGCTGCATCTAAAGGATGGACCAACCAGTGACTCCTGCAGCCGGGGATCCATCCCATAATCCACCAAACATAGACACTATTGCATATGCCAGCAAGATAGTGCTGAAAGGGCCCTGATATAGCTGTCTCGTTGGAGGCTATACCAGTGCCTGGCAAACACAGAAGTGGATGCTCTCAGTCAGCTATTAGATGGAACACAGGGTTCCCAAGGAAGGAGCTAGAGAAAGTACCCAAGGAGCTGAAGGGGTCTTCAACCCTATAGGTGGAAGAACAACATGAACTAACTAGTACCCCCAGAGCTCACGTCTCTAGCTGCATATATAGAAGAAGATGGCCTAGTTGGCCATCATTGGGAAGAGAGGCCCCGTGGTCATGCAAACTTTATATGTCCCAGTACAGGGGAACACCAGGGACAATAGGGGGAGTGGGTAGGGTGGGTAGGGGAGCAGGGTGGGGGATGGGGGAGGGTTTGGGGGATTTTCAGGAGAACATGTGAAATGTAAATGAAGAAAATATCTAATAAAATGGAAATAAATAAATAAATACATGGAAAAAAAAAGGAAAAAGAAAAAAAAAAGAAAAAAGGAAGTGAAAATTAAAACCACAGGGACGACTGTGGAGATGGTTCAGTCAATGAGCCCTTGCCTCCAAAAGAAGCATCAGAACCTGAGGTTGATTCACAGAATTCATTCCACGTGTGGCAGCACATGTCTATGATTCCAGGGCAGGGGAGTGGGTGACAGGGAGATCCTTGGATAAGACCTGGCAATCTAGCCCAATCATAAAGCTCCAGGGGCGATCAGAAGTCCGGTCTTCAAGGACTTTGATGACACTGCTGAGAACACCTGGCGTTGCCCCTTTGTCTTCACGTGAATACACTTGCTTACACACACATTCTCATTTGCACATATGTTAAAAAGGATGGTTTTCTGGGAATGAGATAAGATACTCTTTTTACATAAAGTTGCCTACACTGGCAGAAATGTAAACGTGGAAGAGTTCTCACTAAAGAACAGCACAGAGTTAGCACATTCGCTTTATGTGAATCAGGAATAAAAACCTGACCACAGCTATGGAGTCAGGGAGCGGTGGGGTTCGAGGGGGGTGGAGAAAGCATATCCAAACTCCGGAAATATCCTTCCGAGGTGGGAAGGAGTCGAATCACTGCCCGCCTTTCCCCGGGCCTGTATGTCCTGGCCCATATAGCCCTGTGTCCCCATCTTTGCCCACCAAAAGATGTCACATAGCCCAGTAGCCAGGTTAGAATTTCTCTCTCCTTATAAGGTCATATCCAGCAGCACCTGGAATTCCAGGTTCCCACGGTTGTGATTACCAATCATGTTGATCTTACAGATAAAGGTGGGAAAGCAGGGGCTGAAGGGCAGCCAAGTATGATATCCAAAATATACTACTAAACGCGTAAATCACTACTCTCCTCTCCGCACCCTCACAGTAGATACTTACCGAGCGCACACAGCACAAGGATAGACCATGAATGAGCTCATAAAGGCGAGAAAACTAGACTAGCAGTGTGCCAGGAGATAAGGAAGCAGGAGCTAACAACAGAATTAAAGAGTGGCAGTGAAGGTAAATCAACACCAGGAACAAGAAAAGGCTTCCGTGTACTGCTTGGGACGAGGAGCTGGAGCAAGGTGGAATGAAAGGGTAGAAATAAGAAACGGGGCTGGAGCTGGGCGTGGTGGCGCACGTCTTTAATCCCAGCACTTGAGAGACAGAGGCAGGCAGATTTCTGAGTTTGAGGCCATCCTGATCTACAAAATGAGCTCCAGGACAGCCAGGGCTATACAGAGAAACCCTGTCTCGGAACCCCCTCCCCCCCCCCAAAAAAAGAAACGGGGCTGGACCCGCTTCTGGGACATATTCCCCAGAGGACATCACGACTCTGACGCAGATGACAACACCTATCAACAAAGTGGAGCAGATGAGTGTGAAGGATGTCTGGCAACGTCTGAATGTGAAAGAGAACCATTTATATTTATGTCACAGGATCCTTGCACCTATCGGGAAGACTGTTATGGACACTCGGAAGGAGACACATAGGTTTCAGTCTGCAGGTGGCAGGCATTATATATTTAAGGTTGGTTCTGTGGTTTATCTTTGAACTCTTGACTAGAGACATTGAGTGAAGACAAGTTTGGATCTCCTCACCTGCAGCTCTTCCACAGATATACTCCAGCACACCCACTGGCTCAAACCAATGTCCACATCCATGTGTTCTGAATTACACAAACACTCTTACCTGGCCCCACTGGGTAGTTCTAGTCAACTGAGCATTTAGCCTTCAATATTTGCAATGGTTCTTACTGTTTAACCCAATGAGTGATGATTTTGCCTATTTATTTTCTTTCTTATATTTTACTTTTATGAAGAATAGGAAACAAACTAGCCCATAGGATACGATGAACAGATTCCAGTCTGCTAACCACTCTCAAATTGAATCCCTGTGCCTACAGATTGTTTCTGACTTTCGGCAAGTCCTCATGTGAAGACATGGTGATCTCTCTCAGGAAAAGTCATGTTATCTTGCTAATGTCTAAATCCAGACAATTCCAAGAACCAAATGCAAGGCCCTCAGAGCACTTTCTAGGGGGATAGGCCCGGCCTCCAATGTCATCTCCTCTCAGTTTCCATTCCACAGTGGGCTACAGAACTTTCCATTCCCCCGTGAAATATCAAGTGGGCTATGTATGTATATCCATTCTTAAACATAAATGGAAAGGAAAGAAATAACAGTGTCTGAGTTATTCTACAATAACCCATCCTGGTTTTGATACTTGTAGTTTTCAAGGATGCATACAGACTCAGGTCTAAGTAGCCCAATATCCTACAGAAAACTGCATATCCTTAACACTATGATCAGATTCGTATTCCTACAGAAAACTGCATATCCTTAACACTATGATCAGATTCGTATTCCTACAGAAAACTGCATATCCTTAACACTATGATCAGATTCGTATTCCTACAGAAAACTGCATATCCTTAACACTATGATCAGATTCGTATTCCACATTTGGACTACAGATTGGGAAATCATTAGTGTTCTCAATTTAAATATTCCAATTCTGTGTAAATGTTTAACATTCAAATATAAGAACCTATCACCTGTGCACTGTCACTCATCCTCATCACACAGCACTAGGGAGAATTACTTGAAGGTCAGTGGAACCATAGAATACGGTTCTTTCACAAAAATTAAAATCAGAACTCTCAAAACTTAAATATGAAAATAAAACAAAACTCCCAATAAATCTGAAAACATTGAATAAAATCATTCATATTAAAGCTGCTTTAATCCTCAAATTTTTATTCAAAATTTGTTCCCACTAATAAGGAAATTTAAAATTCTGAGACACTTTATACCTACAATAATATTTTATATATTTGACTCATAAGCATGAAAATAGAAAACAAACATGTCACTCATCACCTAAAAAAAAATTTCTCTAGCTCCTCCATTGGGAACCCTGTGTTCCATCCAATAGATGACTGTAAGCATCCACTTCTGTGTTTGCCAGGCACTGGTATAGCCTCACAAGAGACAGCTATATCAGGGTCCTGTCAGAAAAATATTTTTGGTATATACAATAGTCTCCGGGTTTGGTAGTTGTTTATGGGATGGATCCCCAGGTGGGGCAGTATAGGGGAATGCCATGGCCAGGAAGTAGGAGTGGGTGGGTTGGGAAGCAGGGGGAGGGGGAGGGTATAGGAGATTTTTGGTGAGGAAACTAGGAAAGGGGATAACATTTGAAATGTAAATGAAGAAAAAATCTAATAAAAAAATAAATCTAAAAAAAAAATTGTTTCCCACTACATAAACCAGCGCTTCTCACCTTCCTAATGTGGTGACCCTTTATTACAGTTCTAAGTTCCAATGACCCTCCAGCCATCAAATTATTTTCATTGCTACTTCCTAACTATAATTTTGATACCGTAATGGATAATAATGTGAATCCCTGTGTTTTCTGATGATCTTCAGTGGAACTTAAGGAGGTGTTATCCAACTGCCCATAAAGGTCACCGCCCACAGGTTCACAACCATTGGCATAAACATTTCCACCAAGAAGTTTACATTCTAAAAGTACTCACATTTCTATTAGATCTATTAGATATCTAAATTTTCTTTCTAAAAATTATTATTTCCTTATGTATACGTTAATATATATATATATATATATATATATATATATATATATATATATGCATCACACATGTGCAGAAACCATCAGAGCTCAGAATACACATCTCGGCTCGCCTAGAACTGGAGTTACAGGCAGTTGTGAGCTGCCAAATGAATGTTCAAAAGTGAACCTGGGTACTCTGAAAGAACAGTCAGTGCTCTTAACCACTGAGCCATTTCTCCAGGCCCCTAAATTTTCTTACATGTATTAGAGGATATTTAAAGTTTCCTTTATACTTTCTTCTTTGATCAGTAGTTTCAGAAGACACCTTGGGTCTTTGACAGTGATGAAAAGATTCAATGACCTTGGCTACATACACACTTGAGACCTGTACTTTGTGAAGGGTGCAGATCTCATCAGATGCCAGCATGGATAAGACAGAAGAAGGAAGAGAGTGCCTCTCTCTCTACTGTGCTTTGCTGGGGTGATCTTTATTTGCTATAGATATTCAAGCATCACCTTTTATGTTTTACCAATTGATGAATTTTCCTCCTCTGACTTTTGCTACACGGTAGTAATTGCAATCCAAATGCTTGCAACCGCCCTTAACCTCCTCCACAGTTCTTCCTCTGCTCTGCTTGGAGAAGAAAGGCTGCTAGTGTTCAGTGCTAGGCCGTTTCCACTCTGCTCCTTCTTTCAATTCTCTCTGAGGTCTCTGCTTCCTTAGCTGGAATCTCCCCCACCCATCCATACTCTCAGAAGTCATGAAATCAAAGATACATATAACGTTCTTCACTGATGGACTAGACAAGCCACTGGAAACTAAACTACTAAACATTCTGTCATCAAAAACCCCCGACACAGCCTCATGGCTAAAGAAAACTTCTTAAGTGCACCTTCGACTCCTGCAACCTCCTTGCATCCTGGAAGTCCTTTTCCGACCCACTCCCATCTTCTGGACTGCTCCTTAGCAACCAATTTACCTTGTTTTATTTGAAGGTGATGTATGAGACCTCTTCTGCAGGTTCCTCCAGTTCTGTAAGCATTACCTCCCAAGTTCAGGTCAGGTGGGGTTTTTGTCTTGTTTTGCTTCGGTGTTTTTGTATTTTAACATAAGACTCCATAGAAAAATGAAACCATTTCCTCAGGGGCAAAACCGGCCGTGTTTTCATCCTTTTAACCAGCACGTTTGCCTTCCCTGTTGAATCACCAGGTGACTGCTAATGTAGTCCATGGTATCAGGGTTATAATAACTGAAGTCGCATCCCCTCCAGCTTTAGAAGTGACTCTGCAGAAGGAAAAGATTTATTTCAATCTAACTCGGGGTCACGAGAGAAAACAACTGTGATGAAAGAATTAAAACCCTCATTTTCTGTTTTCATACAGATCATTTTCAAGACCTAAAATGATAAGCACAGCCCCTTTGAGTTTTCTGTTTTGAAGTCAGAGAGGCACAGGAACATTAAGCAGACTGTGACTCACTCATTAATTGAACAGTATGTTAAATAAACTAAATAAGCAACTGTCTTATAAAAGTAGGAAGCAATCACAGCTATGATTAGGGAAGCTGAGGTGTGGATCACAGAGAGAGAGCGAGAGAGAGAGAGAGAGAGAGAGAGAGAGAGAGAGAGAGAGAGAGAGAGAGCGAGAGAGAGAGAGCATGGAAGTATTAAAGACTCCATATGTAGCCCACCTGGCTAGAAAAGAAATCTGCAGAATGAAGAAAAAAAACAAAGAAAGTTTGCATGCAAGATAAATGCAAGTGAACCTAAAGAAAAGAAAAACTATTCTACAAAATAAACATAATTTTGAAGGAGTAAAGTAAAAGTTTAAGTATAGCAGCACCTAAAGAAACCCATCCACACATATCAAAGTACTCTGTTAGCCAGTGCTTTTCGTGACTCTGTGTGTGTGTGTGTGTGTGTGTGTGTGTGTGTGTGTGTGTGTGTATCTGACTGTCTGTCTGTCCTCTTGATTTCTATGTGTTGTTTGTTTTGTTTTGTTTTGTTTTGTTTGTTTTGTTTGTTTTGTTTTGTTTGTTTTGTTTTGTTTTGTTTGAGACAGGTTCTTACTCTTCTATCCAAGGCTAGCCTCTTGGGTGCTGGGACTATAGGCATATTTCACCATATCTGGATAGTCTGTGCAGCTTCTAGCCATAATGATTCTATTTATAATATGTCCATCACTATAGTTTTTGTTGACAATTCACCATAATCAACTAAAATATAAGTAAATCAGTGAAAATACTAAAAGATATCTAGGAGAACAAGTGCCACCCAAAGGAACAGAGCATTGCTCTAGTCCCACTGAGGACAGCCAGGCTGGGGCTGCTCATACTATCAGCATTCCTGAAGGGACGAGGCCCTCTCCATCACCATGGTGGGCAATTCCTTTCTAGTCACTTTCCTGCTGAACATTTTGAAAAGATCAAAAGATGAAGGATTGATGGGGATGTAGATCTGTAGGGTGAGTCTGAGATGCCTCACCAGGGAGAGCAGGAAAAGCTGAAGAGAAAGGGGGGAAAGTGGGGGAAATGGCTTTGAGGTCTAGGGTCTTTCCAAGAAGATGTCCTCACCATGTCAGCGACACTAAATGGCTTCCACAAAAACTGAATGTTTGACACTAGAGCCATTTAACTTAGACCAGTAAATGAAAATGGCTGAAATTTGGCTTCCCTAATTAATCTTTTCCTCTGAACATGTGTCATTTCATGTTAGGAATCTTGGGGTTGGGAATATTGTGGGGTGAGGGGCTACGTGAAGACCCTAAGATGCAGTGTTTAAATTTGTATTGTAATATTGTCTATCTTCAAACTTGAACAGTTCTGCCACAGTTCAATATCAGTAACAGTGAACCTGAAGTAAAAATGCTATACACCTCATTCAGGTATTGTGAGGATAAGGTGAGAGAAGCCTGTGACTTGCCATGCTGTCTAGAGCATGGACAAGCACACATTACCCATCATCCCACTGGGATGGATGGTTCCTCTCCCTTCCTACTGCGATGTCTACATATCTATGATAAAGAAAGCTGCCCTGGACAAATTCCCTCCCGCCATTCCTCTTCCTCGTTGAGGACAGTGCTGATGTAGGATTTTGTATGTCCTCTGAGCCTCACTGCTTTTCTAAGGCTCAACACTTTGATTTATCTTTAACCCCAGTTTCTTAGGTCTGTTTTTCTGTGGATGCAAAAAGAGGTAGGCTTTGTATTGTATTTTTTAATATTTTGTATATGGGGGATATGTGTAAATATAAGTGTCAGGGACCTCCGAGTCCAGATGAAGGTATTGGATTCCTTGGAGGTGGAGTTACAAATTCACATCTATTGTAAGTATTCCTTTGCTCTGACCTCTGACTCACCTCTCCAGTCCCTGTCTGTACTCTTGATTCCATACAGAATTAAAAAGAAGTATTTCAGCAGTGTTTCTGTGACTAGAAGTCTGCTTTTCTCCTCCCGGGCACTTTACATCCAATGTCTGGCTGTCTAGTAATTGGATCCTACTCCAGTGACCTCAGCATAGATGCCAGATGGACTCAGCTTCCTGGGCTTTCAATCAAGTTCTCCCACCCACAAGTTGTGTAGCCTTACACAAGGAACTTGACACTGAACCCCTGTGCTTCACTGACATCATCTGTATAATGAGGAAACTAATGAATTTGGCACTTAAAATGCCTGTAATTATCTCAGGTCCTGTGCTTAGCTATGTGTAGGCAGAGGCTTCTGGTGGGATCATGTAATAGATAAGGCTCTATGACTCTCCCTGATAGGAGAGATAACTATAGGGGGACTCTGTAAAGTATTTCTGAAGTTATAAAGAAAAAAAATAGATAGAGGCTCGCTTACCTTGTCCAGGACTATGTGAATCACATCAGAAGATGCAATAGAAAGAGGAAATAAAAGAGATGCTATCACAGTCGACATCACTGGCAGATTGGAAACCAAACTCCTGTGGTATCCTGTGGAGACACATTGTTTTCCCAAGGAGGTGCTCTCATGCCAAGCTGCACAGTGAATTTACTGGAAGATGTTTCCCTGAAACAATGCTACTCAAAGATCAAATAGAAGAAATATGGATAATTAAAATATACTGTTGTTTAGAAAGAAATAGAGATAGGAGTGAAGTAACTCTTCAAATAATCTGTCACATTTCTCCTTTTCGAGATATCCCTTGTGGTTGAAGAGGAAAGTTACAAACCAAACCCTAAGTAAACTCTCACCAGTGCTGCCATTCATATGCACCAATAGCTCAAAACCTGACAGCCCAGAATCTCTTACAGAATGCAATCTAATTCCCTCTGGCTGTTCCATCTCAGAGCTAGAGTTTTTCCTAGAAAACAAGAGCTAGTCAGAAAACATTGCTTTTGCTCTGTTCTTAGAGGCCCACATGTTTTCAAGGGTGTCTTGATTTTATACTGTCTGAGATTCTGTCTGCATCTGTACAAGGCTGGACCATAGTTTGGCCCAGTGTCACTCACGGCAGAATCCCCCTTGGCTTCAAAGAGAAGCTATGTTACAAGACCAGCTTGCTCATATCTAACATCCAGTATACCATGGGATCATAGGACTGAACATTTTAGCCTCTTTTCGAAGCAACTGTTATGATGGCCTTTGGCCATAAGCTCGTATTACTGAATGAACTTTATTAATCCTTTCTGCCAAACTTGAAGAGGGGAAACTAAATTTTTGGCATTCTCCATTCTGACTCAGGTATGTGTATCTGCCAATATATGAAACATAATAGTCACTGTTACTAAGACACCATTAACAATTCAGTTATTGTGAACAGCTTCAAGTATAAGCCAAGCACATGACAGCCTCAGAAAATGATTGTTGCTAAAGGTATTAACACAAAGCCCCCAAATTGGCCTTGAGAGGGCCTTATAAGCATTCTCATTTTAAAAGGAGGAAAGAAGATTCAAAGAGGATCCATAATTCCCTCAAGGTCACACAGTTCTAAAATGACAAAGAAGTCACTAAGCAGAGGGTAACTTCCCAGTAGCACAGCCTTGCTTGGGGTCAAGGCAAGGAAATGAGCTAAACTGCAACCATTTATGCTGTTTTTCCCCACAATTGGAAAAAGAGGGAGAGAGGAGATATCAATAAGTTGCTCACAATGGCTTCTTTGTATAGGATTACAAACAACTGAAAACAAACTATCCCTCTAGTTGACTACTACCATATGGCATAGATGCATGCATGTGTGCATATATAAGATGTAATACATTGATTTAATGCTAATAGGGTAAAAAGGCAGAAAATGAACTGAAAGGTTACCATAGTACACACTGTTAATATTGAAATACACTAATCCTTATCATTACTCCAGTTCTCAAAGCATTTATTTTAAGAATATATCAAATGCTAAATTCTTTAAAGTTTATAAAAGAAACCATAGTAGAGCATTAACTTCCAGAAGTGTTTGTGTAACTAGGAATAGTGCCAGATACCTGTCATCCTAGTACATGGTAGGCTGAGGCAGGAGGATCAGTATGAGCTCAAGAGCAGCCTGGTTTCATAGGAAGATGCTGTAAAACCAGCAACAAAAAGATAGCATGGTATGATTGAAATTCAATTTGAAAATGAAAATTGAAGGCTATGAAAAACTGCAATAAAGAGTTAAAGTAGACATTAACTTAAATATAAAAATATATAATAAGTTCCTCTAGGATGAAAGGCCTTCAGGTATAGGCACAAGTCGGACACTTGTCAAGGAACTCTCCATGAAATAAGGCAACTGGATGCGGGTGTGGTAATGATCTGGATGTAATATGTTCACCCTAGCCTTCTGCTGCCACAGCTTGTCCCCACTTGGTAGCTCTGTTTCAGGAGGTTGTGAAGTTTGGGGGACATGGATCCTACCTGTCATCTATAAGATCAGGGTTTAAGGACTGTAATTCACCCAGGTTCCCAGCCTTGTTCTCTTCTCCCTGGGTAAGATGATGTAATCAGCTGTGTTTTACTAGCCATTCCCAATACCATTGTAGCCACACCATAGGGATACTTGCGACTATCTTCCCCAAACCATACATTGGAACAAATCCTTCCTCCTCTAAGTTGCTTCTCTCAGGGATTCAGTCACAGCTATTGGAACAATAACTAATACCAAAACAGAGCTGAGTAGAGGAAAGCAAAGCGTGTGGATGGTTGCCTTTGTCTGAGGACTCAGAGCTGTCTGGAGTGAAGCACGTGAGTCTAGAGTGTGCATGTTTGCTAATTACACTCCTAATGCTGAAGTGCATCAGATTTCAGGCAAACAGAGGAATGGGAGTATGAGATAAGAATGGAACAAGGTCGAAGCTTATTTAATAGAGTCTGAATGTGAGGCTTTAGGAGAAAGATCCAGACACAAGACTGGGTTTCCTTCTGCACACCTGATAACACAGAAACTGTCTGGTTCATGAACATAAAAAGACAAAAGGTATCATAAAAGTGGTGTTAGCAAAAACCGGGCTAGAAGTAGGACCCAGTATCTGAGTGACACACCAGGTAATGTGCTTACACATAGGTATATATGCTGACCAGAAAAGATGACTTGGCCAAACTAAATCTTCTAGAGAAATGGTGTCTCAGCATGGCAGTGCAGGTCTCATAGGTAAAGGCAGAGCTAATAATCTTCAACTCTGCTCTCACCTAGCTGATCCCTCTTGGATATACTCTCTACTCCCATCACCAAATTCAACACTGGTTAAGTGTTACATTACCAGTAAACAGGAAATATCAGGAAGATTTTCATATGCACCAAAACCCATAGAAGGAAGGAATGCGGAAACCTCATCCTGCTATGTTTTGTTCAGGTTGGTTTGGTTTGGTTTGGTTTGGTTTGGTTTTCATCCTCAACCCAGGGCAATGGAAAAAGACAGAGAAATCTTTTCAGCAAAGGAAATCCAAACAGCTAGTTGCTCTTCATTGCTAGGGGAAAAGACAGAGAGATCAAACCTTAGTTTTCTAATGTCAAACCAAAGGTTTCACTCTTTAAGGAATCTATGCTGCCCAACTTAATTAGAATAAATCTGCCCTAACTTGCAATTGTCTTCATCAAATGACAGAAAAAACCCAATCCCTCTCTTGGAGCAGATGTAAAAATTGCCACCAAATGGCTTTACTATTTAGAATATTGAGAAGAATTTCACACAGCAAAAAGCATGAATTCACCAAATGCATGAAAGCATTATGTACCTAAATTGTTACAAATTTTTGCCTGTAAAAATAACACCAAAAGAAATAATTCTGATGAGTCAATTGAAGTGAAAAGTCCATGTTCAGTATTGTCTTGGATGCTAACAGATGAGCTCACGTCTTCCTTTATGACCTTCCTGCTTAGCACTGTAACATGGCTTCACTGTTCCCATGTTGAGTATCTCAAACACAAAAGGAGCTATGCAAGCCCAGGGAGAGAGCTCAGCTAGTAAAGGGCTTGATGGGAAAGCTGCTCATCCTGAGAGNCAGCAGCTGGCAGCAGAGTTCACCACAGCCAGTCCAACAGTGCCAGCAGCTGGCAGCAGAGTTCACCACAGCCAGTCCAACAGTGCCAGCAGCTGGCAGCAGAGTTCACCACAGCCAGTCCAACAGTGCCAGCAGCTGGCAGCAGAGTTCACCACAGCCAGTCCAACAGTGCCAGCAGCTGGCAGCAGAGTTCACCACAGCCAGTCCAACAGTGCCAGTAGCTGCACCTCACTTAGTCCTTCTTATCCCCAGAGACACAAGTCGTCACTCCAAAGGACCCCTGGCCGATTGCTAGTCGGCACTGCAAACATGTTATACTGTTGGTCCTTCGATTGTTCCTCTAAGAACAGAGTATCAGAGTCAGCTTCAGGTTGACCAAGTGACAAAATCAATTTTACACATCGCTGCATTCATACACATCACGGGATGCCGGGCATTTAGACAACCAGACTGCACTGTGCCCATAAGCCTCCCTTGCAGTGACAGACACCCTGACGTCACATTCTTGCACTGAAATTACAAGCTGCTTTACAAAGTCTGAATGTTCCTCTATGGGGTAGGCTAGACCACTCTGCCTGTTCCCTTTCTGTCTGAAAGTGTTTTCTGGGTTTGCTTACAGATAAGTGTAATTACATCCCTACCCATCTGACAAAATGCATAAACCAGAAACAGAAGTGCTGGGTGAAATGGCCCGAGGCTGTAAAGCTGCGCATACCTCCTTCCACCACACTCTCTCTTTTCTTACTGCTGCAGCTTTGGCAGCAAGTCACCTCCCTGCTTTCCCAGGACGGTGCGGAATCATGAGATTAGCAAAACCCTTAGCACCGAGCCTGAAGGAACAGAGCTGTCCTTCACAGATGACCATTCTCTGTGTTCTTTAAGTCTCTGTCTCTTGGTAGTTTTATCTCATATCATATGACTTACATAAGTTTACATGGACAAATTTGTCAGATAACTAATCATTTTAAATAACTAATTAATCAAAAGTCAGCTATTTCCTGACATCATTAGACTAACATAACGCAAATCCTGTTTGCTTTCCTAGTGATATGGTTTTCTTGAGGTTGTTCCCTCGCTGGAATGATACCCCTATCCATTAGTACTTACTGAAAACTGCCATCATTACAATTTTTGGAAGGAGGGAAAGATATAACAAAGCAATTTTAGAAAAATACATGACCTTTAATAAACAAAAGTTATAGAACAAAGAATAATAAGGCCCATCCTGTTGAAATAGAAAATGTTCTCTTAAAAAAAAAAAAAAAAAACTGCAATCATTTTCCAAAGGAAATACTGGCCAGGGGATATGCAGATGGATGCATGAGGCAGATGCAGTATTTACTGGTTGCTGTTTGTGGATGTGGTTTGCTTCCCTAAGTTTCTTATGCTTGAAGCTTGGAGCTCAATATATGATGGTGTGTGGTACAATCAGTGAGAGGAGCTGAGCGTAGGGTAAGTAGGTCATTGGGGGCTGAGTGTAAAATATGTAGCTCATTGGAGTGCTATACTCAAAAGACATTAATATGATTCTTAGGGTTCTCAAGATTAAGAGATTTTTTAGTAAGGGTATGGTTTCTGTGTGGGTGGGTATGAGACAGAGAGAGAGAGAGAGAGAGAGGAATGATAGCTTAAATGAGAATGGCCCCCATATACTCATGTATGTGAATACCTGATTCCTACTTGGGGGAAGTGCTTGAGGAGGATTAGGAGGTGTGACCTTGTTGTAAGAGGTGTGTCACTGAGGACTCAAAAGCTCGCACTATTCCCTGCTCTCGCACTCTCTCTGTCTCTCTCTTTCTATCTATGTCTCTGTCTCTGTGTCTCTGTGTCTCTGTCTCTCTCTGTCTCTCTCTGTCTCTCTCTGTCTCTCTGTCTGTCTCTCTGTCTGTCTCTCTCTCTCTCTCTCTCTCTCTGTCTTTCCTTCCCTTTCTCCTGCCCTCCTCCTGCTTACGGTTCATATGTAAGCTCTCAGCTCCTGTTCCAGTGCCATGCCTGCCTGCCTGCCTGTTGCCATGGTCCCTTTCATGGTGGATTCTAACCTTCTAGAATCATTAGTCTCAATAAATGGTTTCAAACTTGCCATAACCATGGTACCATGGTCACACTAACCATGGCATCTCTTCGTAGCTATAGAAAAGTAACTAAGACAGAAGAGGACCAGCCACAGTAGAGTAGAAAGGATATAGGCGGTCAGTGTGTGAGGGACCAATCACAATGGCAAGCAATGACCTACATGTGGGAAAAGTGCCTAATAAACTTTATCATGCTGTTTGCTAACTTAAGGATTAATAAAGGAAATATTTTAAATTAACACAAAACAAATAAACCCATAGGTGATTCTAAGAAGCTATCGAGTCATTTTCGCAACACTGGCTCAGGACCAGGCACATCTCTCTAAGTTACTAGCATGCTAAAAATACAATCATTCACAGCTTACCCTGAGGGACAGCATTAGAAATCTGAGGCTAAGGACCAACTCTGTTTTCACTAAGCATTCCAGACCATTCAGTCCTGCTATTCGATAAGAACCCCTGGGGTTTGGCAGGTCTAAAGCACTTGGAAAACTAAAAATAGCTTCTGTTTTTCAAATACTCTAAAGAAAAAAAAAAAAGCTGGTCAACAGCTCTGTGCAAAGAAAAAAAAAAAGCTTAAAATGTTAACCATATAGTTCCTTTCAGAAAAGGACATCATTGTAAACAATTAGAGTCATATGTGGGCAATTTGTTATCCCACTAGACACTGGTAGCTTGAGGGTCCTGGAGGTTTTTGTGAAATCAGGGCTGGAGGACATAGGAAAAGAGAGGACTGAGAAAGACCAAGAGCGGAGAGGAAGGTATACTTATTATACCAGTTTTTCTGAAGGAATGTGCTAAAATTAGTGGAGGTCAAAGTACGGTTGCTTTTAAAAAAAAGAAAAGAAAAGAGATGTCCATTACTATTAGCACCACGCAAACAAGTACAGATGACAATTTTTGAATATAACATTTAAAAAATGTTTTGAGCCTCAGTGGTATTGTGAGTAGAATCCAAAGCAAATCACTTCCATGTTTATTCCCCAGACAGAAAGTACCTCTCTGGCCATGGCCCTTTATGTGTACCCTTGCTTTCTTTGGAAGCTCTTTAGGACCATGGGGACATAAAATAGAGGTCTTAGTTATCAGAGCTGTAGGTTCTGCCTGAAGATGAGTGATAGGCTCCTAGTCAGAACTGAAACGCATGCATATAAAATAAATGTTTGCAAAATGGCTGCATGTGGCGTCACTTTAAGTTACTCTGCTCAGCTCCATCCGCCGACAAGCTGGGGAGTCTAGGGAAACTGTCAACTGTTAGAAAGGAAAGAACTGATAAAATTAGTAAAGGCTCTGGGAATTCAATGTTGCAAACATTATATATTATTGATCCTGAAAAGAAAATGTCCTGGGGAAGAATATGCTAACTGGCTATCCAGTACCAAAGGATTACTGCTATGCCACCATGGCAGACAGTATGCTGGCGAGCTGACAGGCATGGCAGATGACAGGCATGGAGCTTTCTATGTCCTGGAGCACAGACTTGGCTCCAACACTACACTCCCTGGTGTTCCTGTTCTCTCCACACTGTATATTTTGTATTTCTCTTTGCACTGCTTGCTCTTTTTCACCTCAGAGCTATATAAGAGTAAACACTCTTGCTACATATGCAGCTAGAGACACGAGCTCTGGGGGTACTTGTTAGTTCATATTGTTGTTCCACCTATAGGGTTGGGCTCTGTGCTCCATCCAATAGCTGACTGTGAACATCCACTTCTGTATTTGCCAGAAACTGGCATAGCCTCACAAGAGACAGGTCTATCAGTGTCCTTTCAGCAAAGTCTTGCTGGCATATGCAATAGTGTCTGAGTTTGGTGGCTGATTATGGGATGGTTTTCCTGGTGGGGCAGTCTCTGGATGGTCCATTCTTTCATCTCAGCTCCAAACTTTGTCTCTGTAACTCCTTCCATGAGTATTTTGTTCCCTATTCTAAGGAGGAATGATCATTGGGAAGAGAGGCCCGTTGGTCTTGCAAACTTTATATGCCCCAGTACAGGGGAACACCAGGGCCAAGTAGTGGGAGTGGGTGGGTAGAGGAGCAGGGTTGGGGGAGGGTACGGGGGTTTTCGGGATAGCATTGGAAATGTAAATGAAGGAAATATCTAATAAAAAATTGAAAAAACAAAGAGTGAACCTTCATAGTACGTGACACAGTCCATTCCGTACACTCTTGAAGTCTCCGCTGTCCACGATATCAAAGCAAAAGTTTCAGCCTCCAGAAGATTCTTAGGACAAAAGCAAAATCCCTCCATATTACTGGACAAAACTTCACAACAATGGTTTCTAGACCACCTACTAACATTCTTCCCCTCCTAACGCTCTTGACCCAGGTCTGCATGGTCCATTTTTCACCTCGGCATGACTGCCTCTCAGGTTCCTACTAGGATGGCTCACTGATCCCCACTTAACACACTTACATTCAACTGCCTTTTTATATGCAAAGTCCCAAAGTCTTCCATAGTCCTCCAAACAATAACGTGGTTGATCACAGCAATATGCCACTCCCTGCTACCAACTTCTTCTGTAGTTACTAATCTATTAATGTGAAGAGACTCCATGACCAAGGAAACTTATAAAAGAAAGCATTTCATTGGAGGCTTGCTCACAGTTCCAGAGGATTGGTCCATGACCATCTTGGTAAGGGCTATGGTGCCAGGCAGGCAAGCATAGCACTGGAGCAATAGCTGAGATCTTCACCTCCTAACCCATAAGCTAGATGCAAAGCAAGTGACACTCCTCAAATATATGAGTCTATGACAGCCATTTTCATTCAAAACATCATAGAATAACAATTTATGAAAAGAGATGTAATTAATGGATATTTTCAGGAATAAGGTGTACATGGGAGAGTTTGAAGGGAGGAAAGAAAAGGGGGAATGGTGTAATAATATTATAATCTCAAAAATAAAGGAAAAAATAATAACATATCCATCATTGATACAGCACAGTGTTCTATCCTATTAAATACTTACCCATTCAAAACAAAAATTGAAAGGCTGTTTTTGGTCAATTTGGTGTTATTACTTCAGCCGTTATGGGTCACCTCTCTGCTAAACATTTTTCATAAGTTTAAAAAACTAAAGGTATATGCATCTATTCAGTTTCCAAGAACAGGGTTTCAGCTTCCCTTTCAACTGAACGATGAAGTGTCTAGAGTCTGCATGGCAGCCATTACTAATACCACTTGGCTCTGGGAGGCTAAAGTGAATAATACTATTAAGAGAAAATAATCTTAAGTCACAGATACGTTCACAAGTTGTTCTCCATTTAGCATTCAATCTGTTTAAGAATATGTGATTTTTTTAAAATCCAGAACTAATGCATTTCAGCATGATACTTTGTGTTTTAATAACTAATTTTGCCAAACATGTCATATTGTAGCTGGAAGAGAGAAAATCTTGTAGGGCTCAGGCAGTATTTTTCTGAAACTAAAACAAATGTCATTGATCCACCAAGTGTGTGCTTCCTCAAAGTGCTGCCCTGTGCAGTTCCCCCTCTGTATCAGAACTACTTCCTAATAACCAGACATTTCACCACTATGGAACTGTAAACACATGTAGTAGTATCAGACTATGCTACCATACCATGTGCTAGCCAATTATTGCTACCATTACAAATCTAAATCCAGCTTCTAATGCAGGCCCTTTTCCTGGTCTACAAATGTCCTCACCCTGTCTGTATCCTAATGTATTAGGAGGAAGCCCTGACTCTTACTATTAGGCTTTATTTGACCCCAGATAGAGTGTCAGAAAGATGAATGAGCAGCTAAGTGCTTCTTACCCCCAAGCCTGAGCATCTGAGATCCACATAATGAAGAGAGAGAAGTGATTTGAACAAGTTGTTTTTCTGACATCCACAGGCAAACCGCAGCATAGGCACATGTGGGCATCCTTACCTATTACTATACATAAACACATTCACAAAATAAATTTAAACAATAACAAAAACAACAATAATAAATATGGTTGGGTTTTTTTGTTTTGTTTTTGAAGATTCTACTCCTAAGTATAGTACAGAGGGTTATGACTTGAATGGGGAACAAAAGTTAGTCCATGACCTGAGTTTTCAAATAGTTTATCATGATCTCAAGTACTATATTTCTGACAACTGTAAATAATCATTATCAACTTTGCTATATTTGAAATTGCATAGAAGGCTTCCTCATATGTGTAGAAGTGTCTTCAAGAGCATTTCTAGAGTATTAACTGAGGGAGAACTATTCATCCTGAATGTGGTGGCACCATACATTGCTTGGGAGCAGAGACAGATTAAAAGAGGTTAAAAAACAAAGCCAGAGGCCATCAGCATCCGCTTTCGCTGCATCCTGGTCCTCTATAACATGAGCTGGACTTCTCTACTGTACCTCCCCCAGGCTCATCTCCTGAGCCCTGGGAAAACAGGAACCAAAATGAGCCCTTTGACATCTAAACTGGCCTTGCTGAACACTTTATCTCAGGGATACAAAGGAAACAGATACATCTGTAAATCTGGTCTGATGCAAGCAGTTGGAAAACCACAAACTAGAATACAATGAAAAATTTTAAAAATATTTTAAATCATAGTATCCCTTTATAACTAATGTGAATGTAAGGAAGGATAGTTAAGTCCAGTAGGGTTTAAATGTTTTTGGGTGCTGATAGACACATTTAAAACACCACCACACAGTAAAGCTCACCAGTCAATGGCCTAGTTGTATTATTAGCTGAGCAAATGCTCTGCACTTACAGATTACTTGGGAAACTTCTGCCTATGGCCTGCATGCTGTCTGAGGTTTTTTTTTTTTTAATTGTTTTTTTTTGCATGTTTTAGACATTTTACCAAGATGCAAAGTCAACATCACAACAAGTCTGCCAGCAGGAAATACATTCATAATGAATACGTATAGAGTATGCTTCTGAGTCAAAACACATTTAGGCCTTTATCTCAAACTCTGTTCCATAGCTTCATCTTAGGAACAGGCAGCCCTTTATCTCAAACTCTGTTCCATGGCTTCACCTTAGGAACAGGTAGCCCTTTATCTCAAATTCTGTTCCATTGCTTCATCTTAGGAACAGGTAGCCACTCATAGCTTGCTGATACTACCATGGGTGTAGTTGATGGATATTTCTAAAAGTTACCACAGGTATCTCTGGGTATTTATTATCAAGATAAGGCTCCTGCAAGCTTGAAAAACATAGCCAACTACTCTCAAAATCAGATTTTTTTTGACACATGGAGCATTCCCTGCTGCCTCCTGGAAGCCTTGGAAAACCCATCCTGCATTAGATTGGTCTCTTAATTTAGCTCAGATGGACAGTGACAAATTCTGAAATTGGAGAACTTCCTTTTTTATGCTCCTTCTCAAACTCTCTTCCAGGGAAGCAGCTTACTTACATCCACCCTCTTTTGTCTTTTTTTAGTCTACAATTCAGTCAGTTGTTTCCAGTTCGATGTACGAGGTGAAAACAAATCCATTACCGGGTGTGGTAGGGATATTGTGTAGGATAAAACGACTTATACTGGTCTTGGTGTCAGACAAAACGAGTTGGTTTATAGAGGATTTGTGGTATATTTAGTTAGTTAGTTAGTTAGTTAGTTAGTTAGTTAGTAGGGAATGCTTGACAGACTGGCCTAAGGATGCCTTAGCCACATCAGTTAGTAGTCAGTTGAGAAACAGAACTCATAACACACAGCTCTATGGGGCAAAGGGTGCAAGTATAGAGCTGGGAGATGACACAGATCATTACAGGGAAAGATCTGGGAAAAAAAGAGAAGAAGAAGTGGGCTTAGTGAATGCCAGAAGATAGAACCAGGCATTAGAAAGTAGGCCATAGGTGGAAATGCTAGCGAGTTCATCGGGCTCTTGAAGAGATACAGCTATGTTCAGAAATCCATGTATAATTAGAGTATTAAAGACCAGAAATTTTTCCTAGCACTTTCTCTTCAGCTCCCCTTTTATTTCCTGCTTCTGTCTGTCATTGGCCAAACCTAATTGGCATTTGTTTGGCAAAGGAGCTAAGAAAATATGGGTGACAGGGGTCAGTGCTGTGCTACATAGAGCAGAGCATTGCAAAGACAAGAAAGATTACAGACAGTGATAAGATTGACTAATATTCTATCAGTCACAAATAATGGTAATTAGACTGGCCTCTGGAAATCTGAAAGATTATGTGCTACTTTAGTAAAGATTAATTTAGGATTTACTAAGGTCTGGACCCTGGTAGGTATCAGCAATTCATATGAACTCAAGTCAGGAGAAGCCGTGATTTGACTTTGCTTGAATTCATCTACAAACAGAACGAAATTTGAAAATGTTTTCATAGTGCTACATATCTTCGATAAACACTTTGGCTACGGAGCAATGATGTATCTCCATGCCTCAAAGTTTATTTATTGAGCTCCTACTGTGTTCTCCAATTTGGACTGAATCTTTTATCAATACTGTGCTATTTCATCTTTAAAATGCACACTTTAGTATGCATTCTCTCTGGCTCTGCCAGCACTGAACAGCTCACATGCAAACTTACCCTGATTTTTGTTCTAGGGTTTCAGGTCAATAGTTTTAAAAGACAGTGATGGTGTATCCCTTCAGAAAAGTGATCAGGTATTAGTTTGGTTGGCTGGTTGGGGTTCATTACTCCCAGTAAAAGGATAATAATAATGACTTATTCTAGGAGGAAAAACATCAGTGAAGTTTGCATGTATATCATTTGAATAAAAAGGAATTTGGAAGATTCAGGACCCTGAGCTGTATGACAAACATACCTAATACAACGTATCCGTTTGAGTTGCACACTATCAGAGCAGACCTGGGGACAAGCAGAAGGAACTGAAACACTGTGCTCAGCCCATCTGCTGCACCAAAAGTCCTCGGTCTGAGGTCCAGGGACCTCACTCAGTCTTCTATCACCTTTGACACTGAAGCAAGTTCACTTGTTAGCTTGCAACTAGAATAAATTTCAGACTCCACATATATCTTGATATTGTAAATGTGGGCTCTGTATAAAGCAAGAGAGACACAAAATATTACCAGGTCATCTCAGGACCCTGTGATGGTATCCTGAATGTTTGTGCTTTTCCTTAGGCATGGCCTCATTAAATACCTTAGATAATTATGTTATTCTACTTACAGGGAGGATGAGAAGATTTCAAGAATACCTTACTGTAAATTGAGGTATAACACCAAATGGAGTTATCTTTCACTGAAATATATAATGGTTATGTATTAATAACTAAAATTATTAACGTATTACCTAACATAATTGGCATTTTTGTAGTCAGAAGACAATCTTCATCCTCTCAACAGGTTTCAAGAATACAAAAATCACCGTGCCAGTGTCACGTAGATAAACTTGAACTCAGTCCGTCTATCTGTGTGGATGTATTTGGAAGAATCTTATAGGTGATGTATTTAGCTCAAGATTTTTCTTTCCCATATTGCACTTGCAAACTGTATATATTCAAAACACTTGCAGGTAGGTCTGAACTGGCAATGGCAGCTAGAAAAAAAATAGACGAAGCTTCTAGACTGCTAAATGGAAACTGTGATAGCAATTTTGACATTGAGGTTTAGAAAGTAGATTCCCTCTCCTGCACAAGCTAATCACAGGGTGGTTGGCTCTCCTACTGTGTCAAGCTAATGCATTACCTGGCTTTCAAACTAAAGACACTAGAATTCCCTTCTGACTTTTCTTCATAGAAAAGATATCCATACTACACTTGTTCCTAGGCAAAAAAACAATACTGCCTGAGCTGATAATTTTGTAGCCTGTGCAGCTAGTGACAGAACTGTAAACACTAATGGGCCTTGTACACAGCAGTGCAGCCTACATGTCCAAACACTCTGCAGAGGAGTTTCTTTTTTTCATCTTTAGTGTCAACCACAAGCACGGGGCGGGAAAGGGGGAGTCACTGACAGCTTTAGTGAAAGCTTATGAAAAATGTTATGGACTATAAGAAGAAAGGAGCAGCAGGGAGACTGGAGATGGTACTCTCATTTCTAGCCTTTAAAGTTAAAATGTTCTAAGGGACGTTCATAGTTCTTCATTATAAAGGTTAAGTTGGATACATTTGAGTGAAATATTTGATTCCATTAATAGGCATTAGAATATCATGTTGTTCTATTAGATAATGTGGCTGCATACCCTTGATGAAAGCAGTGAAGATCGAGTTTAAATATCAAAGTGCATGTTATCTCTTGGGAAATTAAAAGACACATGACATTAAGTCAAGTTTAGAACCCCTAAAATCTCAGCTACTCAATAACAAAATCTTATACATAATATTTATTAGATGACATAGCAAAAAGAGTACAAGGTCCAGATACATGTATTCAATTATCACATATATATATATATATATATATATATATATATATATATATATATATATATATGCATGCAACATTAGATAATAAGTCTGATTAAGGCAGTCCTGCGGGAGACTTACTTTGATTGTTTGTCTTGGATCCAATATTATTTTTTTCTTTTTCTTTTATTATTATTTATTCTTTTTTTACAGTTTAGTCGTTATCCCCTCCCAGTCCATTATCTTTACAGACATCACCAAGGAAAACCTTTCAAGTCTTACACTTACAGTTAAAAAAATATCTATAATATCATTGACAAAAATTCCTTAAAATATTATACAAATAAGAAAAACATCAGAGAAAATAATTAGATTGACTTAGCTAATGGCATTCATTGTTTGTAGTCCATTAATCTATGCATGGGCACTCAATTTCTTTTCTTTTTTTTCAACTTCTTATGTATGTTGCTCTCTTCAGAGATGCCAGAAGGGTATCAGATCCTGTTACAGATGGTTGTGAGCCACCACCTGGTTGCTGGGAATTGAACTCAGGATCTCTGGATGGAAGAGCAGTCAGTGCTCTTAACTGCTGAGCCATCTCTCCAACCCAACATTTGACTTCTTAATTTAATTATTTGATGTATAAGTTAGTTAAATGATCAAATAAATCCAAAAATATTCATCTGTAGTTGAAAGCTACTTTCAGTTTTATGATGACAATCTCGGCTGTGAAGAGACACCATGACCACAGTAACTCTTATAAAGGAAAGCATTTAACTGGGGCTTGCTTAAAGTTTCAGATATTTAGTCCATTATCATAACAGCAAGGACCACGGTGATGCGTAGATAGGCAAGCATGTGCCGAAGAAACAGCTGAAAGTTCATCCAGATCCTAGGCAGCAAGAAGATGTGAGACTTTTTGAAATTTGAGTTTGAGATTTTGAAATTTCAAACCCCACCCTCAGTGAAACACTTCCTCCAACAAGGCTACACCTTCTAATCTTTTCTATTTGTGTTACTCCATGAGCATTTAAATATATGGACCTATGTGGCTGCATTCTTACTCAAACTACTCCAAGAACTTAATAGGAATATCAATGAACTAAAAAAAATGAAATAAAGCAAAGTACATGATGTGCATGCAGCTTTAACAGTTTAGTAATTATTTTTTATCACTCATATCATGGAAATATGTCTTCCCCACAAACGATTGATGAGAGAGAGCCGTTAGTAATGTATAATGCCAAGAATCCGAGGCCCGGGTCTTCTCTTCTTCATTCAGTGTCCTGTGTTCAGCATTTTCTGAGTCCTTCATTGTGTTCCTACGTCATTGTCCATAGGGATTGGATTCCTGTGGCGTTAGGGCCAAGAGTCCTCAAGTGTTATCCACGATGTCTTAAAAGTTTGCATTTCAATGTCCAAGTCTTTGTCTACTGCAGTAAATGATCTTCCAAATTTTCTCCAAAGTGCTCTTCTGAAAGACAGCCAAGAATTACTCACGCCCTGGAAAACGCCTTCTCTCCTCAGTTTCCTGTCTCTCTTAGAGGACTTGCCGGGCACCTCTTGGTGCTGCCACATCTGTGTCCTGAGCTCTATTCAGTTGCAGGAGTGGAAGGAATCTGATCCATAGCATTTCTGTTTGCAAAAGTCACCTCTGAGTCGATCCCTTGATGAAATGAAACCCCCATTGTGTATCTGCAAGTAAGTTGCAAAGCAAGGTTTAGCTCTGCACAAAATCAACCCTCCTGATGATGGTGATGGCTGCCCGGCACCCTCAAATTTGTGAAGCTGCCTCCTGACATTTGTACAGGGAAGTAGACACACCCTGAGGAATGGTATTACATGTTACCCTCTCTACTCTTTCTACCCTTTCTACCTTAAATATGGACACTTGTACAATGTCAGTCACTGCTCTGAGCATTTTGCATAGAATACCTCATAAGTTTATGGAAGTAACATCAAAAGAGAGCAATTATGATGGTGGCAACGTTGTAGGTGAAGAAACATGGATTAGGTCTCCCTGGGCATACTCTATGAGTGACAGATTTTTCAATGCATTACTCCAGTTCCAAGGGACTATCAACCTGTACTTAAAGCGCCATGATAAATGCTACTTAATATTGGCCACTCTCTAGCTTAGCTTTTAAATAGTAACTTTTGACATTTATAGCCACAAGAAAAGAAAATCTAAAATGTACCACAGAAATAGTATAGATACATTATCAATAACTGACTGAAAATAATTTTTCTTAAAGCTAATTCTCTAAAATAACAATGAACACGTGATGCATATCATAGATCAGAATTTCACTATGTTATCTGCTTTCTCTGGGAAGAAACAGAAAATACAGGACAACTAACTATGTCATGAAATATTCATAGGAGAATTATGAGTGCTTTTAGAAATCTTCTCATTTTCTAAACATGAGCCAGCTTCGAATGTGTTGATGAACACTGCCATCTAATGCCCAGTGGGGAAATCTAGCCTTAATTCAGGCTTTGAGTGTGTGCTGATGCAGTCTCCAGCATTGCTGACAGAAATGGAAGCACACACCACACAACCCCGAGAGATCCTGTGACTTCACAAGCTCTTTGGAAACAATGGGAGACAGACCTGTGCTTTAACATCACGGTCCAGCTTCAGGGAGTGCTGATTGTAGAGTAAGAAGGTGTGGCAAATCATAAAAATCAATTTCATTACAACACATCACTACGTATAAGACAAAGATCATTAAGTAATTATAACAAAACCTAATTGGTAAAATCGACTTTGATTCTGATTTCTAAAACCCTTTTCATGTAACTTAGTATTTTATTTTCAGCCCTTGCTTCTTTTTGAAGAATGTATTGATAAAGCGTGTCTTCCTATGGCTTTTGAAATACATAAAAACAAAACTCAAACAACAATGGACTCACCAATGTAAAAACAAACATGGGCAGGCACCTGATGAGCAGAGAAAGCTGTGGTCTGTGTATCCACACACATTGCTAATGGAGTTTTATCACCCCAGATGAGTTCTCAATACTCAGTACTCAATTGAAGTTCATTTCCTGGTCTGAGTACACAGAGTGACTCTGGAACAACAAATGTTGGCTCAAATGGAAAGATGGAAAGGAAACATTCAAATTTGCATGTCTAACGTAGAGAGCTAAAGATGAAAGGACTGCGCCTTCCAAACAGGAAGTGCCTCAGTGGGTTCGGTTCTTGCCAAGACTCAGAAGGACCAAACTCCAGTTCCCTGGAACCCTCCTCAGTTCCCGGAACTGGAGGCGGGGGTGCGTCTTTGTGGCCTGCTTGTAATCCCAGAGCTCACGATATGGAGACAAGGCATTCCTAGGCCTACATGGCTAGCTAGACTAGATGAACTGGCAAGCGGAAAGTTCAAGTGAGAGATCCTGCCTCAGGCGGAGTGCAACTAACGAAATAACGATGACAGCTGATAGAAGCCACTGGCCTCCATATGTGTATATATATATATATATATATATATATATATATATATATATATATATATATATATATATATATTNTATATATATTTAAAGATAGATAATCAATAGATCGCAAAGACAATTTTATATCATATTTTAAAATTATTTCATGTATAAAACAAAGTTTCATGGCAAAAATTTCTGCTTGATGCCCTCATACTGGCACCCACAAAATTTTGAATTTAAAAGTGGAAGAGATTTGAATGTTTGAATTCTTCTGGTACTATTGTCACTTTAAGAATTATATCTTCAGGAGCCTTATATAGCTCTCTCCTGCGAGGCTCTGCCAGTGCCTGGCAAATACAGAATTGTATGCTCACAGTTATCCATTGGACAGAGTACAAGGTCCCCAATGAAGGAGCCAGAGAAATACCCAGGGAGCTGAAGGGGACTGAAGCCCCATAGGAGGAACATCAATATGAACTAACCAGTAACCCCAGAGCTCCTTGGAACGATACCAACAATAAAATAAAAAATAAAAAAACAAAAAACAAAAACAACAACAACAAACAAACAAACAAACAAAAAAACACATGGTGGAACTTGTGGCTCTAGCTGCATATGTAGTTGAGGATGGCTTAGTCAGTCATCAATGGGAGGAAAGGCCCTTGGTCCTGTGAAGGTTCTATGTCTCAGTATAGGAGAATGCCAGGACCTGGAATGGGAGTGTGTGGGTTGGGGAGCAGGGGGAAAGGGGAGGGGATAGGGATTTTCAGAGGGAAAACTAGGAAAGGGGATAACAATTGAAATGTAAATAAAGAAAATATCTAATAAAAAATTGAAAATTAAAAAAATAATAGCCGGGCGTAGTGGCGCATGCCTTTAATCCCAGCACTTGGGAGGCAGAGGCAGGCGGATTTCTGAGTTCGAGGCCAGCCTGGTCTACAGAGTTAGTTCCAGGACAGCCAGGGCTTTCCAGAGAAACCCTGTCTCGAAAAACCAGAGAGAGAGAGAGAGAGAGAGAGAGAGAGAGAGAGAGAGAGAGAGAGAATTATATCTTCATTGTGTTCAACACAGTTAAGCAATTCTTATATGCCAATGACACGGAAGTAACAAGTATTTTATAACTAGACGATCTCAACTCATGGTAAAACATCTCTCATCTTCCTCAAAGGGAAACCTTTCAGTTAGTGTAAGTAAGCAGGAGCCCACCACCAGTTTCTCAAACACGTGTGGCCCCTCACAGACTCCCTGCAGCATCCTGAAGGACCATTTGTGTAGTGCACAAGAAGGGGGTTCAGGGTCAGAAACAAGGAGTTCTAGGTGGGAGACAGGAGGTGAGGCGGCCAGGCTTTATTTACCTGCCTTCCTCTTTGCCCTTGGTTTGGGTCCCTTGATGTCATGTAAGACTGACAAAAGTCTTGGTTACTATTCGTTGAGGTGCAAAAACAATTTAGCAGCAGACCTGAGTCAAAATAAAAGCTAATTCCATCCTACAATATTTGTGCCAGTATCAAGAAAAAAAAGAAAAAGAAAAAGAAATAAACAGAACAAGATAATAACTAGGGAATTTCAAGGCACTTTAAAAAACAAAAGAATTATTTTTTCAGCATGTTTCTGAAATCTGATTTTAAAATCCACTGCCAAATTTGTAACCAAGTAGCTATTCTCAGAACAGAAAGTAGCTTGAGTCCACTCGGTGTTCAAATCAATTTCGGGGCGGCACAGCCCAGATAACTCGCTGGGATGTTCCCAGTTGAGCACAAAGCTAATGCAATTGCTTGACCTGACATTAATTAAGACAATGTTCTGAGGAGCAATTTAGCTTCCTAGTTGCAAGACCAAAATTCTTTAAGATTTAACCGTCTGGTATGAAGTACTTCTAAGTATTTTCAGCAACTCCATGTGGAATTCTTAAAATGCAGAACTAATGTTATTAGAATAATGTCTATGAACTAAGGCTGGGAACTGGGCAGGCATTCATCCTGACAGAAATCAGCAACAACTGGTAAACTAAATTACTGCATTAGCAGGATGCTTGTTACAAATGAACTAAACCCTATCACTTGTATGTATACAGGAAGTATAATGTAAAAGGAAAAAAAACAACCAACGGTACTGGGATCTATTTAAATGAGCACAATAGTAGCTACCAGGGAAAAATGATTTTGATTGTATCATTAAATTTAAAGCATTCACTTTAGGCACTGCACACAGCCCTCAAGTGGGCCTTTTATCACAAGCTTAATGGGAGGAGGATAAAGAAGAAAGGAGATGCAAGCTAATGATTTTAGGTTCTATAGTTCTCTCTGCTGTGTGGTTAGATTATTGAAAATACACACTCAGAGTGGGGAAAACAGTATTGCATCCCCAAAGCATTGCACCCCCAAAGTCACACGTGCAATGTATAAAGGTCAATTAAAATGAGGACAGGAAAAAAAAACTATTAACCTCATGAAGAGGTTCACTTCAATAAATTTCATTAAATATCTTTAAAAGTAATGTGGAAGCACACAAAAGGTTTGGGGGTGGAAATGTGTGGACTGTTCTGCTTCGTGATTTTTCTAGAATCATGATCCATCAGATTCTAGAAAAAGCAATACTTGGCAAAGACAGAAGCTGAAGTCTAGGAAACCTAGAAAGGCCTGTTCTTCTGAATCCCAAACCTGGAGCCGAAACATGCTTTGGTGCTTGGTGTAACTGTTTATGGCTTGACAAAATTGCCTCTTGTAATTCTGAGTACATCCTAAGGTAAAGAAGCACTCACTCAATAGCTAAGGCTGACCATTTTGCATAGTGGTCCTTAGCACTCACTGTACTATTTCTGTACTGGCCACCCCTTTGACAATCAGATGCTAGCCACAGAAATGCCCACCTGCTTCTCAGTTTTGCATTTCTTCAAAGATTTGTTAATTTTTGTTCTATATGTAGAGTGTTCACTTGCTTGTACATATATGTGCCATGAGTACGTCAGGTGCCCATAAAGTCTAGAAGAGGGCCTTGGATCCCCTGGAACTGGAGCTACACCAGTTGTGAGTCACACTGTGGGTACTGAGAAGCAAACCAGGTCCTCTGAAAGAGCATCCAGTGCCCTTAGCCTATGAGCCATCTCTTCAGTCCCTCAATTTGTAAATGATGGTTTCCCTTTTATGACCATGATTCCCTTCCATAATTACTTTTATTCAATTTTGGTTTTAGCTGAGCTGGTCTATTAATCAAGCTACAGCCCCAGCTCTACCTTAGCTATTCAATAAATTTATTATTTTTGAATAACATAAATATGCCAATGAATTAGAACTGAATTCTCTGGTGGTATACTACCATAAAACATGTAAGTGAATAGACTGAGCTGTGAGAATAATGTGAGAAATATGTAAAAATAACAGATATCAGCTGTGTATAGATCTGAATTTTGGGGAAAAAAGCTATTGTATGACTTTGCCTTTATGTGTTTCCTTAATATGTAGAAGAATTCTGTTAACATTTTAAGGAATAATATTCAACAACCAAGTTGCTCTTATAAAGTAACTATATACTATAACTTCCATGGCAGTGCTAAATACTGATCAGGAATATTGTCAGGCACCCCAGGCTCTGTTCTGTTTTGTTGTTCTGCCTCACTGAATGATTTGTTCATCTCTCATCTGTCCATGTCTCAGCCCCCTAATATCAGAAGAGTATAGATGTAGGGCTAAGGTCTATCAACAGTACTACAGAAACCCATTATGGTAAAACCCAACAGCTGTGCATTATTAGATAACTTCTTTTACCATGAGGTGAAGTCTGTTTCTTCATTCTTTAAGACAGCCTGTGACTTCCACAGTCTAACACAATGTGGCAGACATGGTCATGTGCCTGGTCCAAGCTAAGTTTTAAGAGGTCTTGCACAGCAAATCCCAAGAAGCAAGCAAGCAAGCCTGAAAAAAACTTAAGATCAAAAAACATTCTCTCTGTAGACTAAGGTGGCAAATATATAAGCTTTGGAGTTCATACTGTTCTGTTAGAGCTAAGCCTGAGCCAAACATATGCACAAAGGCACTCTAATAAAATTTTATTTTCAAATGGGTAAATAAGAAGGCTCAGCAGATAAGGGTGCCTACTGCTAAGCCTCGTGGCCTTAGCTCAATCCCTGGGAGCCATAAGGTAGACAGAGAGAACTGACTCCTGAAAATAGTCCTCTAACTTATATGCAATAGCTGCACATGCGGGTGCACGTGCACATACACACATACACACAAATCCATAAACAATAGTTCTTTTTAAAAGCCCCAGACTGTTGACTGGGCTCCATTTAGAACAGATGAAATTTCCAGAGAGCTGAAGGCCTGGATAACTGAGCTTCAACACATGGACAACCTAAAAAAGCCTAACTGAAAGAAATCGTCCTCTGAAGCCTCTTGGTGATTTGCTCTGCTTCAAGCCAGAAAAGATGAATGATACCGTGCATTCCAGTCTTCACTGCCAACTTGAGGTGCCCTTTTCTCCAGGCACTGTGATGTTCCTGGGGGTGCAGGACAGTTCCCCTTGTCTAAGAAACTACCTGATCTAGGAGAGTGCCATTTCTTGAAAGGCTGGCCCACAGTTAATGATTCATGCATCCTAATGAGACCAATTCTGTGGTAGAACTGAGCTCACAGGGTCCCTGCAGGAGCCAGTTTCCTTCTGAAATCTGTCTCACCTTGGTGACTTTTCCACACAAGCCTACCTCTCACCCTTGCTTCCCATTGCATGTCTTCGGCAAGGAACCTTTAGTTCCTTGAGAATCAGGGGCTTAGAGTCCAGGGTCTCCAGGAAACCTACAACAACTTCTAAGATTTCTTCTGTTGGTCCTTATAATCAAGAAATAGATTAGGATAAAAATTTGAGATAAAAATGTATAGGGCCATATAATAAGCCAAGCAGATTATGTGGAATTGACCATGAACTTGGGCGAGTTGAATATAGAAGTACTTATTACAAGAGAAAGAGCAACTAAAAAATAGACTTTCTTGAAACACAAATTTAAATAGTAATAACTTTACTCCACTTACTATCCTATCCCATTGTTCCAGCCCCATGGTATTAGGTAATATTTCTTCTAAAACATATTTCTATGTTCATTTCTCCAGTCACTAAAAGGACAAAGCTGAATCAACATATCACATAAAAATTTAGACTACTACTGAACCCAGGCACTTAAATGGCCAGGTGAACAGCAACTTACAAACACACCGTACCTATCATTGCTGTCATTCAATCAGCATTTTGAGTATTTTCAATAACAAAAAGCTAACATAGGAGAGGAGATTCATTCTTGCCATCAGCGGGCCCCTGGCACACTGGGCTATGGGAAGCTGGCTGAAAGAGGTCTGAAGGAAGTCAAAAGAAACGGTAACAGCAGCAGCAGGGTTTCCGTTTCAAGAGAAAGAAAATATGGGCTTGTCAGAGGGGAAAAAGTACTAATCACTAGCAGAAAGAAGTATGTGGCAGGAATCCCTAACAGCTGAGAAAAGAAAAGATGGAAAGCCCAAATCTAGAGGCTGGAAGGGAAACAACAAACAGACAGTATGCTTATTGCAACTGATAAAGAGGCTGTTTAAATGTTGCCCTGCACCCAACTATTAGAGCACTCAGAAAAAAAAAGGTAGAAAAAAAATCAAAGAATTAGTCACCATAAACATTTCTAATTCTTAAAATCCTGAAAAATTATTCAAATATTAATATTTGTTTTACTTGGCCTTCATCTCAGCTATTAGAATTTTTTTTTCTTAGTGAAAATTAATACCCAAACTAAAATGTCTGTGTCACACATACTTGTTTTTTTTGTTTTGTTTTGTTTTGCTTTGTTTTGTTTTGTTTTGTTTTTCGAGACAGGGTTTTTCTGTATAGCCCTGGCTGTCCTGGAACTCACTTTGTAGACCAGGCTGGCCTCGAACTCAGAAATCCACCTGCCTCTGCCTCCCGAGTGCTGGGATTAAAGGCGTGCGCCACCATGCCCGGCTCACATACTTGATTAATAGGAAATAACAGGAGATAGAGCATCTCATGATAATAGGCTTCCTTTAGAACCATTCGAAACATCTGTATATGTTTCTCCTCTGTAAATGAGATGAGGCGGTATTTTGATATTCAATAATTCTTGGGGGGAAAAACTATATTTTCCTCCTGCATGAATACTAATGGGGGAAAACATACTAAATGGCATTTTAAAGTCAAATTGCTGTTTGTAACCCTTGGAATACAAGTTAAAAAGCAGCCGTTTCTGCATTGCCTCAAATCTTAAAATGAAAGAACTCAAAGAAGCTAATTTGGTACATCTGGAAAGATCTTTAAAGATGCATGTTAATCTAATGACTGTTTAGTATAGGAAATTATAGTTTAAATAATGTATACAAGTGGGGATATTCATCAAGGGTTTATACCAATAGAAATTGAGTTATTTTAAGATTAAGAACAAAAATACTGGCATTTTATTTCTGAGAAACTATCAGTCAATGGCAAAGCATAATTAATGCACACATGACTTCCTGTTAGAGCTTATGCAAATCAGAAGTTACTAAGTCTTATATACATTCTTGATTCACTATATGTTGATATTGTCAGGGAATGAAAAAAAATACACAGTATTGAACAGAGAATTGATTAGATATCTTTTAAAACCAGCAGTAAGGTGGTGGGAAGAGTTTTCTAGACAAACTAGAATTCGTCATAATCCAGAAGGACAGTAACGGAAGATGGCTGCAGACAATTGGGAAGCAAGGTCCCAGATGAGACAGAGACCAGAATCTTGTAGCATGTGGAAGGAAACTATCACTGCAACTGCAGAGAAGCAACTATTCCTCAGACACAGAAGAGAATAATGTAGTTTCCCACTGGATCTCAAGACCTTTGCTGTCTTAAAGGCTCCTCTGATGATCTTAGCCAATCCTTCCCACCATCACTATGTGGACATGCTCCCTGGCCTTGGATCATTCAGTTCCCTCTCTCTGTGCCCCATGTTCTGTTTTCACTTGATACCATTCCCTGGTGACCAGCACTCGATGGAACTAATTTGGTTGTGAGATTGCTATCTAATCCGAATTCCTGAAATAATTCATGATTTCTTTCCCTTATGTATCCGTCCTAACTTTCATGGTTGTGGCTATACAGTCATAATTAAAATTTTGAATGGGCTAATAAAAACAGGACATAATGTTTGATTGTGACATAACATGTACATGTCCTATACCTCTAGTCTTCAACATCAAATATTTACATTTTAACTGCTTATTTAACACCAATATATTATAATGTGCATAATTATTTGTGTTACCATATATTTTATGAATATAGATAATTTTGTGTATATCATATTAGCATAATTTATTTTATTATTAATATTGTAGATATGCATATGACAAAGGAAGTCACAGCATGCATATGAAGGTTACTGACAGGAACTGATTCTCCCCTCCCCATCATATGGATCTGAGGGATTGTACTCAGATGATCATTGGCAGAGCTAAGACAATTCAGCATGTTAGTATCAAAACTAGATACTTTAAAAATTACTATAGCTTCTGCCTGAGTATCTTGCTCATAACTACTGAAATTTTGGTTAAATACAAGATAAATGTTTTCTATGGTTTTGTTGCTGAACACTATACCCTTTATATTTCTATTAAAATGATAGACTGGGGCTGGAGAGATGGCTCAGCAGTTAAGAGCAGTCACTGCTCTTCCAGAGGTCCTGAGTTTAATTCCCAGCAACCACAATGTGGTTTACAACCATCTGTATAGGGATTCAATGCCCTTTTCTGATGTGTCTGAAGAATAAATAAATAAATAAATAAATAAATAAATAAATAAATAAATAAGAAAATAGACTGCTTTTCTAATTAATAAGATCCATGATTATTTTCATTTAGGAGTCTTCCTTGGAGCATCAAATATTTAGAAGCAAATGTTGTTAAGAGCTTATTTTGGTTCTTTGAATTGTTCACTATTCAATAGACTTCTTTGTCAAAAATTAGCTGAAATATATGTTCTTATTGCATTAAAGTTTCAGCAGCATCTACAGGCTTTCCCTATGCTCCAAGTGGTCACTTATCAATGGAATAATAGGGAAAAAGAGGGTTAGTGGTCCATGATATCTCCCTTTGCTCAAGAATTCACGCTTCAACTTCAGCGATTATTTTCCAATGAACAGAATATGTTTTCATTAGATATTGTTATCTTTCTAATTTTAATAACAATTTAAAAACAGAAAATGAAGTGCTTATCTGATAAAACAAAGGTCATTTAATTTTTTATATCATTGATTAGCCTTATTTGATATTCTAATGAGAATTAACACTCATGTCAAGTGTTAAAATAAACCACAAATGAGCTGCAAATAATTTATTTGACATAATGTGGGATTATATCTTAAAATTTTACAAATGCAGACTAACAAGTTAATATGAATTGTGTGGCATGTTTGAAATAAAAATTATTGTTCTTTATGAATTTATAATATAACATATGTGTGTGACACAACAAATACCATAAATTACATCCTACTATTTTCACACAAGGTTTATAAATGATTTAATCACTATATACTGAATACCTATATTAATAAGACATACCATGGGCAAAAGGTAATTAGGTAAGGTAATTGACATTCTGACATGATAAAATATGCTTTTAAATGAGGTTTTTTGCTTTTGAATCTTTCAGATGAAAAGAAACAATTAACATTGTGTGTGTACATAGATGTATATAAGGATGCACTATAGATTTTATTTTCAGATTCATATGGTTTTCCAAAATAATTGTGCATGCTATTAGATATGTGGAGTGTATAAGTTACTTAAACTTTTCAAGCCTTACTTTTCCATATATATATATATATATATATATATATATACATATATTTATACACACACATGTATATATATATATATATATATATATATATATATATATATATATATGAAGATAAACAAACAGTACACATATTGAGGTACTGTATGATGAACACACACACACTACATAGCACGATACCTATCACATCCTAAATGTTCTTCCAAAGGTGATTATTGTGGTAATTCAGGAAGGATCATGCACAGAGTTACTGTTCATTTTTACTGCTGTTCAAGAAGCAACCAGTTCAAATTTGGTTACTTAATCAGTATAAGGTTATAATCTCACAGCTGTTTAGATCATTAATCCAATACAGATTTTACCAAGTTCAAACCAAGGTAGCCACATTACTTTTTTTAGGCTCTAGATTAAAGCATGTCTCATGCCATTTCCCTCCTTTCAGAGGCCACCTGCATTTCTTGGTGCATGGAACCTGTCATATACCTTCAAAGGTGATTCAGGTTGTACTCACACATTACATCTCTCTGATTGCTGCCAGAAAATTTCCTATGCTTTTAAGGACTCATGTGACTAAACTGTATGAACAAAGATAATACTTTCTCCATACCAAGGCCTATATTCTTAATCGTATCAACAAAGTTGCTTTGGCTATGCAATCTAACATAGTCTCAGATTTCAAGGATTATTCCATGCTCATCCTTTAAAAAGCTATTATCTTTGTACTGAAGGTGCTTTGGGGCTGAATAGAGGGTCCCTATGGTATAGCACTACTGGCAGGAACTCAGCTGTATTAAAAAGCTATGCATGTGGCTTATATAAGACTATTCTGGCAACATAAAACTAAACGTACAGAAATTTGAAGATCTTCAACTGTTCACAGGAAATCATGCCTGCAGTAAACTCTATTAAGTAGAGGCAGTCATGACTTTTAACAACTGTCCTAATGAAGTACAATGAAAATATATTATTGTGGGAAATAAGTCTATTTACAGCTATAATACTTGAACTCGCTGAAAATATGCTCAGATCACTAAGCAGGTACTGTAGATTGTTGTCTTCTGAGCATGGTCATCACTACCAACTTCATCAGAAGCAGCTGTGATTATTCACTCAAGAAATTAAATATTTAGCCTGCTGACATGCCATCATAGACGAAAAGTGCTGACAGGGTAAATAGACCCTTTCCTGTGACACCTCTCTCCAAGCTGCATAAAATTCTGCTCCAACTACATGTGTCCTAATGATCCTGAGATGTGCTAGAACGTATAAAACATTGACAATTAACTGAGGAATGGTATTCCATTTATGCAACCATTGGAGGTCATCATCTATGCTGTGATGAGACAGCTCGTGGTGAGACTGTTTGAGGATGTTTACATTCCTGAAACTATACCTCATAAATACTCTGTAATTCCAGATAATCTCACTGGTGTGCAAAGCTGAACTTCAATACAACCATTCCTTGGCATGTGATTGGTGCTTTATCCGGGCTGAATAGGGTCTTCTCTGCATCTCTCTGGGTAAAGTTCAGGCAATACTAGTATATCCCACGCTTACCTGAGGCTTTTCTTGTTAGTCATTTGGGGTTCTCTGTGAATGCCACAGTCTTAGCAAGATGACATGGCTGAAAAGCTTCATGTGGAGAAATTAAGTGATGGCTCAAAGTCAATCAACCTATATAATATGGCTCTGTCATAATCTCATGTTTTTTATGTAATGGACAGATGTTTAGACAATTCAAGTAAATTGGGTTACTTCCTTTAAAAAGTTTACCTTGTAAAGAAAATAATATGTGGATCATTTTAATAAACAATGGCGTAGAGTATGCAATATGACCAAGTTTTAAGTTTAAAAAAATGTATACCTCCTCTTAACAAATATGTTAAGATATGTTAACAGATATGTTAATATGTGGCATATTACAGAGTTCTGACCACTAAATTAGTCTCTTAGGTGTAATAACATGAAAAACAACTGTTCAGTATACCAAGCAGGGCAAAGCTAGAATGGAGATGAAACTCCGCGCCTAATACAAATTCTTCATTTAAGTAATAAAGAAAGCTCAATGTCTAAAGATTTAAATGTAATTGGCTCCTCCTTTGATACATAATTCACTTTCATATCCTCTTACTAGAATTCATTAGGAAGATTGAGTTTTTAAGATTAGGGAGGTCAGGGCACTCAGCAGAACACTGACTCCAATTATCCTCATGATTCAAGAGGAAAGGGCGGTGAAGGAGATGCCAAGTGCATTCATATCACTAGAGTATCAGTCCTAGAAATAGAGGTGGCCTTGTGCAACACACCAGGGCGTTCTTGTTGAGCTTCAGCAAACCCCTGAGGCTTTGTAAGCTCAGGCTCAAAGGAGACAATGCATCATAAAGCACAAGAGCCATCTCCAGCTTCAGCTGGTTTGAATCCTAGCCTTTCCACCTTCTACCTGGGAAAGCTGATGCTGGCCACATCCTCTAATCGCAGTGCAGACATAACAACACCTGCATTAAAGATTTAGTACAAGGACTAAATGAAACGGCAATGGAACAAGCGAGCCTTTGAGTCCATGTCTGCAGAAGAGCAAACAGCTGAGGAATGAGTATTATGGCAAATTAATTTGCAGATATCTTTTGAAGAATAATAATAAATGCAAACACATTTCCTTATAAATGTAAATGTCATTGTTATGAATATTCATGTTCACTCAGCATTACATAGAGCTTCCTCCACCCAAGAATTTTAGAATAGTATCCTCTGAGCATACCTCCCCTCCTCGGGATCAGAGAAGCTGCAATCAACCCTCAAAACTGGGTTTGTTGAGTGCTGTTGGTTCATAATAGAAGGACTATGAAGAAGGCCACTGGACCCTCACATGATCTCAGCCACTCGCCCCTGTACCTCACAGCTAGCTGTAGGTAATTGTTCCTTAAGTACATGTGGCCTCATGTCCTTGGGAATATAGGGATGTATAAAATGTGCAAGGTTCACTAAATGAAGCTCCAGCTTTGGGGAATCGTCATTCATGCTAAGGAAAGACTGCCATCAGTATGGTTGCTCTGGGCTCATCCACACTACTGTAAATAACATCTCATTACGCTTCCTGTAAGTATTCCTGATAAATATCTGTCCTCAAGTCGGACACTGTGGATGTCATACTTTCTTTTGTCAATCGTGCTCTGTAAAGAAGGGGTAGACATTGTTTAGCTCTCCTGGGAAAGAGTTCCTATAACATCAGGGTGATGTGGTGGGGCTACTGGGAAGTGACCACATGACAAGACTGAAGGCCTCAGGAGTGAAACTGGAAGAACACTGAAGAACACTACCATCTCCAAAGATGTGGTCACAACGAAGTTATCTATCTGTGAGCCTCAGAAAGCATGCCCTTCCTAGAAACTGAACTTTTACATTTCTAAAATTTTAAAATTGAATTATGATTACAAAATCTTCCTCTTCCCTTTTCTCCCTCCAACTCTGCCCAAGCATCCTCCTTTGTTCTTTCTCGAGTTCCTTGGCACACTGTTCTAGAAACTGAGTTTGCCAGCTTGATCGTGGCCTTCACTGCCACCAGTCTATGAGAAATGGCTTGCTTAATAGTGTCCAGCTTGTGAAAGTTTCTTATGGAAGCTGTAAAGTTAAACAACTTAGTAATTTACATTTCCAAAGTTTCTAAAACCTTGGCCCAGCCCTTTGCCCTCATAACTCTAGATAGAGTTGGTTTTCCCGCAATTCACTTAGTGGGAGACGGGCTCTGGAAAGGTGCGGTGGCTCAGAATCCTGTAGTAAAGTGGGAATAGAAAAAGAATTCAAATTGAGTGACCGCTGGATCTCTGCTAGCTGCTTTCCTTGTTAAATTATGACACCTTGGCAGCTTAATCAGTGCACTGGAAACATTTTCAAGGCAAGAATATTTATGTACACAACTCTTGGCACCATAAATATTTTTCTGGACTTATCCAGCTTCGGGCCAATCAACACCATAGGAAACTTGTGATTTAAAAGGCTTGGGTTTTTATTCATGCAATGTTAATATAATGGAAAACAATTCAGTATCTCAGACAGGCATGGTTTTATAGGTACTAGCAGGTGGCAGAAGGCATAAACTGCACCTTCCTCGGCATTTTAAAGCCACTAATATACATTGAAAGCATGTACATTTCTGTATCATTTAAATACAGAAAGTATTAGTGATAAATAAGGCTCTGTAAAAAATGTGAATCTGAAGTGTTTTGTTTACATGGGGTAAAGTGCATATAAACTCTGGTAAATGGTAATGGAAGCTATGCATTACGTCCACAGCAATGCAATAACATTCTGTACAATTCCAAGTAACCCTTTCACTTTGTGAAAAATGAACACTGAATTAGAGGGATATGCAGAACATGAAAGAAATTAAAGGCAGAATTAAGTGAGCTCCTTCCAGCTCACTCCCAAGCTGAACAGTGAGGAATAAGTCAAACAACACATTTCACAAAAGCTGCTACAACCAGCACACTTTTCTTCTAGCCTTCTGCATACAGAATGAGTCTACGTCTTGATACCTATTCTTGTACCATAATTATCCTACGTCTTTCTTATCTGGACTGATAGTGTAACTTCATACTGAATTAGAAATATAATTAGCAAGTAACTATCCATCAAGTATGCATTTAGTACCAAATGTCATTCACAGTAATTAGTCAACAGAGTTTTTTTTTCTTTGTAAAAACTCACAGTTAAAGAGGAGATGAAAATAAAGGTTTGATAAAGCTCAAATGTATGATACAAAAATGATTTAACTTAGTAAGCACAGTGCTGTGGAGCTACGCAGAGGAAAATGCTCTTAAATAATTCAAAGATGCTGATGCTGTGCAGAGGGCAGTCGCCTAGCAGGGCATTGTGTATTCAGTTCCTACTACCCAAAAACCCATTGCAGTTGAGGAAACAGGATGAAAAGCTTCACTCTCCCTTCAAAAGAAGAAAACTGCCTCCTAGAAATGTCTGCGTCTGTTCAGTACTGGTCTCTTCTTTTTAGAGTCTGAATCCTTATCTCCTGCAGCTTATTCCAGAAACGGGTCCCAACCCAACTGATCACTATGTTCTAATCAAGAGTGTCAAGTTGAGAGACACCCTTACTTGTGTCAAAGCACAAAGTGGTGTTTGGGAGAATGAGGCATAATGGGGCAGGATTGGTTCGTGGTGTATAAGTGGCCGGCTGACCCTCATAGGTTTTATTCTTCAGAGAACTGAGTCAATATATCACTGCCACCATCGTCTTGCTGTGCAGGCAGGTGAAAGAACATGTCTATAAAGTTCCTGGTGAACCATCATTAATAATAAGCATCAATAATAATAGATTCTTTTATTGTTTGACTAGCAAAAACTGTTAAGAGGAAAACTCTTAAATTGTAAAACACATTCTAAAGCCAAACCTTAATGGGAAGACTTCTTCTTGAGTAAGCTAACATATGTGTGTTCTAAAAACAAAAATATTAAAGGGTTAACAGCCTTTAAAAGTAAGAATGTCCAGGAACACACTAAATAAGGTTGTCTTGAAAGTGGCTGTCCATGTGGCCCAAATGGTTAAATGTTTAAAAGTGAGTGGTCTCTCAGCATACAGACCTCTGTTGCTATCTTGGCAATATCATTTTATGGCTCATTTTTATAAGACCTTAGGAAAGTCACTTAAACTCTCTGAGACATTAAAGAATAAGGATACACTCAGACATTAGGAGTTTCTTTTTGCGATAGTTCAGTAACATTATATCATTGATTCACTGCATCAATAGTAAGGGCGCAACAAAGTGTAGTTGAAGCAATTCGTACTTCAGGAAGGAACCAAGGATAAAAATGGTCTTTGGCCTAGGAAGGGGTAATTTTAAAGCTTCATCTGGCTGTTGGAGGAAGCAACCATTAATAGCTTTATGACATATGCTGTCAAGGTGGTAGAATATGATGAATTGAAATTCACCCAGATGCAAACACCTCAAATACTGCAGAAAGTTTACCTGAATTTATAATGTGGAGCCAAAAATGGGAACTATACAGGTGCCTTAAACAGAAGGTCATGTGAATAGTGACAAACAGCCGTGTCATCTCTAGTTATTAGTGGAGATAGTTTTCATATATTAAAAATTAAATACCAAAGGCACAAGAAATGAGATCTTGAATCCATACAGTAAAGTTAGAGCTGAAGTCCTTGCATAAATCGGAGACCTCCATGTTTCAGGGGGGAAAAAGTGAAATAGAAAACCTATCAGAAAAATGTAGACTTGTAGAAAGTCTGCACTCTCCAATTTAACAAGACAGCAGGAAAAATCAGCGTCTCCATGAGGCTTGGTGGACAATTAAACTCAATACATATCCTTTTAACAAATTAAAATTTGCATTTTTATGGCTAACTGTGGTTTGATAAAGAATAGTCTCCAATGGCTCATATATTTGAATGTTTAGAAGTAGAACTCTTTGGTAGGATTAGAGGTATTAAAAAGTTTGGCCTTGTTGAAAAAGTGTGTTACTGGGAGTGGGCTTTGAGGTTTCAAAAGCCCATGGAAGGCCAGGCCAGGTCTATCTATCTATCTATCTATCTATCTATCTATCTATCTATAGTCTATTTATCTCCATGCTCCCTCCCTGTCCCTCTCCTTCCTCATTCTCTCTCCCTACAGAGCAGGACATAGCTCTCAGCTTTGCACTAGTGCCTGCCTGCATTCTGTCATGCTCCCCTCCACGATAAGAATAAACTAATCCTCTGAAACCCTTAGTAAATGCTTTCTTTTGTAAGAGTTGTCTTGGTCATAGTGCTGCAGCAGCAGTGACTAAGCCAGGACAGTTGTAGATAGGTGTACGTAGCTCAAGCTGGACCTCAAACTTTTTGTGGTCCCCCTTCTCCTGCCTACATGCAAGTACCCTGAAATTGCAATGCTGAAATCAGCTTAATCTTACTTTTAGATATTCTGCCATGAATGTTGACTGTACAAACTTTATATAATAAAATCCAATAAACTCTTTAAAAACCAGGATATAAACCAGGTGGTAGTGACAAATGCCTTTAATCCTAGCACTTGTGAGGTAGAGGCAGGGGTACCTCTGAGTTTGAGGATAGCATGGTTCACAGAGCAAGTTCCAGGACAGCCAGGGCTGCACAGAGAAACTACGTCTTGGAAAAAATAAAAAAAGAAAGAAACCAGGATATAGAAAATTATTGAAAGAAGAATTGGCTTTGGGAGAAACATGACATGGTAGAAAAATATTGGTTTTACTTGAAAAGGAGCAACTGAAATTTCTAAAATTAGAAAGTCAAAATTACTTCAATAGGAACATTAGAGAGAATATAATTACAATAAGGCACATTTAATGAACTGAAAAGGCAGATTTGAGAAAAATATCATGAATATGTCTGTATTGGTTTAATTATGAAGTCTCTAGATAGGTAGAGTAGTTGACTACTTGCTCCCCGACTGGTACTGATGTTTGGGATGGTTGTGGAAACCCACTTGCTACTTACTGTTCTTATGGTTTGTGTCTGAGTCTCACCACCAGCCTCTACTCTTGGTACTGTGTCAGTCCCACGGCCATGTCTTCCCATACTGTGTCAGTCATGGCCACACCTTCCCATACTGTGTCAGTCCCACGGCCTCATCTTCCCATACTGTGTCAGTCACGGCCACACCTTCCCATACTGAGTCAGCCACTGCCATGCCTTCTCATACTGTGTCAGTCCCACGGCCATGTCTTCCCATACTGTGTCAGTCACGGCCACACCTTCCCATACTGTGTCAGTCCCACGGCCTCATCTTCCCATACTGTGTCAGTCACGGCCACACCTTCCCATACTGAGTCAGCCACTGCCATGCCTTCTCATACTGTGTCAGTCCCACGGCCACGCCTTCCTATACTGTGCCAGTCATGGCCACGCTTTCCCATACTGTGTCAGTCCCACGGCCACGTCTTCCCATACTCTGTCAGTCACAGCCACACCTTCCCATACTGTGTCAGTCACAGCCACATCTTCCATTACTGTGTCAGTCCCACGGCCACGGCTTCCCATACTGTGTCAGTCACGGCCACGCCTTCCCACCATGACACCCTGTATCTCTAGGAATTCCTAAGCTAGTATTAAACCCGTTCTCCCATACATTGTTTTTTCAAGTTTTTTTTTAATCCCAATCGCTGCCCCCCCCCCAGTCCTCCTCTCCCAGAATCCCTCCCCAAGCCCCTTCCTTTTATCCTCTTAGGGTGGGACCCTTGGAATCCACCAACCCTGCCACATCAAGTCTCTACAGGGCCAGGTGCATCCTCTCCCACTAAGGCCAGGTGACAAGGCAGCCCTGTCAGCAGGACTTGCAGTGAAGGGAATCAACAGCGCTGTGCAGTGATGTGCCGTGCTGAAATCAGCTTACTTTTAGACATGAACTGTTCCAGTGGGTGGCACACCAACCTACCCACGAAACTCTCAACCCAAAAATTGCCAGGGTATTTCAGAGCAGCAAGGAAGCAACTGAGGCCAGATTACAGAAAGACTGGAATAAGGAAAAGGAAGATAACTTAAAGGCCAAAGAGACATGATAGTTCAATACATGGAAAAACCAAATGATCTCTGAATTATGACAATATAAGGAATTCAGGGAAAGTATTATCTAAATTAGCAGCTGAGAATGTTCCTAAATTGGGTGAGAAATCAAATGATAATTCTTGAGATAAAAATTGCACTAAACTTTATATGTCCCAGTACAGGGGAATGCCAGGGCCAAGAAGTGGGAGTGGGTGGGTAGGGGAGCAGGGTGGGGGTTGGGAGAGGGGACTTTCAGGATAGCATTTGAAATGTAAATGAAGAAAATATCTAATAAAAATGGAAAAAAATTTTTAAAATATCAGGATTGATAGGTTGGTAGGTAGATAGAAAATATGTAGACAGAAAATAAGTGATAAGCAGATTAGATTATATATAATTGATAATTAAGATGCAACATAGTGATATTATACAGAAGTAAACATTAGATAAGATATTTAAAGACAGTAAAGACAAAGAAATATGAAGCTCACAGTATACTTCTAAACAACACACAACAAATTATCTTTAGAATTCCCAGAGAAAGCAGTTTATTAGCCTAGATTTCTCAATTTCCCAGAAGCCAAATAGCTTTGTCAACTATGGAAAAGTATAAACCATCTACTGCATCTTGAATTTGAGGCAATTTTGAAAGCAGGAAAATGTCTCTTTAACTCCATTATTTAACACATCACACTGAATGATTAAACAATAAAGATCCAAAGCAGGATTCCTTGCAGCCCTAGGAATCAGCAGCTAGGGAGCTTAGCATTCAAGAATTGATCTGTTAGGATATGTATTTCAGTAATACTCTTCCTAACAGCAAAGGCCTCTAAACAAACTAAAAACCAAACACGTAATTAGTTTGAAATTGATCCTAAAGATGAAGTCTGATGTTAATTTGTCCTCAGAATATCACATGAACAAAACTGGCAGCAAATGGGGGACATAAGTTTTTATGCTATAGTTTTATTTGGTTTGAAAACCGTGCTGTAATAATAGATCTTGTTCTGCTTGTAGACCTGAAAGACTAGATTCCATGCATCCTTTACATTAATGTAGCAAATCAGATAGAGCAATCAGATTTTGAGGGCTTGTTACACTATTTGGAAACTGAAAACTGGAAACCTAGCTGAATGCATCTCATTACTAACTTTTCAGAAGGTTTCTTTTGTGGTCACTACAAAAAGAACCATTTGTTCCAGCTTGCTGAAATAGCCCCATCCCTAGATGAATGTACCTTCGTGCATGCCATCTCTAGACAAGGAGTTAACAACTATGGCTGTGCGTGAGGGATCCTCCAGTTTGAATACTGCTGAGCTGTAACATCCATGGGCCTGCAAAAGCAGGCATCTTTCCAGTTGATGAGCCTTGATTTCATCAACACCAGCACAGCTCATACAGCTGCAATTTTTTTCACCTTACAACAGTAATTGCAGAGCTTTACATTTCCCCCAAAACAAACCACTGAGTAAATCTCACTGCTGTATGACTGTTCCTGGGAGAGTTAGATAAACATATATTCACCCTAGACAAGGCACCACAGAGAAAAGCATTACTTAGCCCAAGTCTGATTTAGTAGCCAACCTTACTTCCAAGAGCAAGGGTGATTGAGGTATTTGTCGCAGGGACATCTCAGTTGCATCCTCAGAAGGGTGCCCCAACCTGGTTGATGACATCCTGCAGGCATATTGTTAGGAGAGTCTCCTTTTCCCCCCACAATTGCACATTCTTTTCTAATCTTTGGTGTGGAGCATAGAGAATGTTTAAAACATATATACATCTGTAGATTGGAAATACCTTATTGTGAGTGTTGTGAAGTTTAATTCCATGTTACATGCACAATAAAATCTTCAGATAAAGAGACCAAATAAGTTTGGTTTATAAAGTTTTTGTTTTTTCTTTATAATCTATGCATTAGTTTTGTTACAACAAAACTTCCATGTCACCATAACAAAGCACACCTCACAGTGATGGCTTAAGGGAAGACACATTTATTATGACTCGATTTTAGAGACGCTCCATCCACACTGGTAGGGAAGACACTGCAGGGAGCTCTGCTCATTGCAGCAGCGGGGTGTGAGGTCCATCAGCTCACATTGTGGTAAATGACTGGAGGCAAAGAAGTTCAGAAGTGCTGAATAGGCTCTACCCATCTTCCCGGAGATGACCTCCTTCGGCCAGCTTGACCTCACTTCCCAGCTTCTCACAACATTACCACCAACAGGGAAACAGGTGTTAACAAAACATGAACTTTCTGCAAGTTATTTAGAATTAAAATTAAAACAATCTAAAGTGATAAAGTGATAAGTGTTTTGTCTAAATATTTATCACAGCAAGCAAATTTTAACAATTAAAAAGAATAGAAGCAAATTGGGTACTAAAATCCAGGATAAATTCACACCTTTGATTGAAACCATAAACAAATTCATAAAACAGCCAACAAGCATCACATTCAAGAGCACCTTCAGGCTATTAGCAGAATTGAAAGGCAGCCAAATATTTATTTGCTTTCTGGAAAGCACTGAAATGCTGGAACATTTACATGAAATGGTGAGTTACCCTTGTGCATGAAGATTTGAATTTCATAAACAACCTTAAACACTAAGTTATTAAAGGACTGAAAGGTAATTAGTAAATAATAAGGCTGAAGAAAGCCAGAAACTAAGAAGTCAGATATTGGGAGACAAGAGACCACATTCCAGTCTAGCTGGACACACCAGGCAAGTGTGAGTAGAACTTAGGAATAAGTTGTAAAAATCATTGGCTGGGTAGCCATGATGGCAAGGGGAAAATATAGGTGTTAAGAAATAATGTTGTGTTTAAACCAGGACTTACACAACCTTTCTAGACATGTACCCCCAATTCTTATTTTGGAATAGTAATCTATTTGAGAAAACATAGTATTTGCAAGTATTTATTGTGTAATGAATCTAGACAAGCATCCGTATCAAGCATTTGACATATACTCATCCATCAAGTCCTCACTGAAGGGTGTTGTGACTGAATACTTTTTTTCAAAAAAGAATGGAGAGGTAGCATTAATTCCTTTATGCAGCAAGACTCTGTAAGAATTCTTATTGAATTCTTTATAAGGGAAACTATTGAACTCATTGGAGCTTCATAAGGATGAATATCTAGCTCACTCCATTTCACAGAGTAAAAGCAGACCAGAACAAGGTTAACTGACTTGTCCAAAATCACTTTGTTTACACAGAGTAAACCAGTGGTGGAATGAGTGTGTCTATGTGCACATGCATATACATGTTAGAAGACAGGAGAATAGAGTGCAGAATTCCAATCATTTTCAAGTGTACAATTCACAGAAAGCTTTCATAACCCATACACTTATAACCCCCCTCCGTGGTTACCATATTATCCCAAAGAGAGTCTTTACACCATTGAAATGAAAGTTCCTCTTTTTTCTTTCCCTGCAGTCCCCATCCCGTCCACTTACTTTTTTGAATAAATGAAATAAAAATGAATCTCTTTCTTAATGAGAGATAAAAACTTAGAGTCAATAATTTTTGTTTGTTTTGCTATTTTTTAATCAAAAATTATTTATAACTAGAAGATGTAGCTTATATTTGGTATAGAAACAACCTGAGAGTGTATTTCTGACTACAAGAAAGATCTGATTGATTTTTTCCAAATCTTAGCAGTATTGAGTGTATAATATAATAACAGATAATTTATAGCTTTAAAAATGCAAGGAAACAAAAATATTAGAAACCAGTGACATGTATACTTGAAAGAAAACATACTCCAAGTGTTTTAAGATTCCGTCTTTTCAAAAGGAAAGAAACATTGAACTACTTTTAAGTTTTCTTAAGTTTACTGGGAAAAAAAACAATAGAAAACCTTTCCAGAAACACAACTTCCAAACATCCTCCCTCCAAATAAAAAAAGGAAAACGTTGGGGTTGTGGGAGGAGGAGTGAGTTGGGTTTACAAGAACAGCAAAAGAATAGAAGCGCAGAATGTATGGATGCTGACGCTGGTGAGGAGGATCCTGGGGCTTCACCTAGGAAACAAATGCTCAAATATCTAGAAGAAAAAGTACAACACTCAGTTACAAGTACTGAGTACTTGTAACTTTGTGATTCTCAAAATTTTAAAAAAAAGAACAGTAGAATTTTATACAAAAGAAATAATAAGAAAAGACATGTTAAAGACAAACCATAATCTAAGAAAAACTTCTGTAAAGAGAGAAAAAAAACTGAGTCTCTTCATAAGTTCGTAATACAGAAAAATTGATCAAATTAAAGAAGGGATGGATGGAGAGAGAAAATATAACAAAAATGGACATAATTAACAAGTGTTTTAGGGATTAAAATGTTGATCACATATTCCAATAAATGACCCTATATAATGGCAGCACTGCTAAAGTCAGAAAGAAAGAAAGAAAGAAAGAAAGAAAGAAAGAAAGAAAGAAAGAAAGAAAGAAAGAAAGCGAGTAAAGAAAGAAAGAAAGAAAGAAAGAAAGAAAGAAAGAAAGAAAGAAAGAAAGCGAGTGGGAGGGACGGGGAGGGAGGGAGTGGGTGAGGGAGGGAGGAAAAAAGACAGGCAGACAACAGACTTGAAGTTTGGGGCAGGGGGTAGCCCAGAAGGGGTTTGAGATTTAGTAAGGAGTAGGAATAAGCAAAATACATCATGTATGTATGTATGTATGTATGTATGTATGTATGTATGTATATATATGATGTTCTCACAGAATAAATACAATATGTTTTAAAGTAAAGTTCAAAAAACACTGAAAAGAACTTGACAAGTTGAAGTTGTCATTAATGTCAGATCATTTGAAATGCAGAAAAATAACTAAATCATATAAGAATGTAGATATAAAAACTCACTTATTGTAAGAATCATGTAGTCTCTAAGGAAGCATCAGTAGAGACCTTTTCTCTAGAACAATGGCACATCTGAAACCCACACTGACTTTCCAGAAGGAGGAGGCAATTCTCCACAAACTTCACAGATCTCAGAAACCACTGCACCGAGGAAAAGATTAATTACCCATCAGAAAATTAAGGACAAACTGTTTAAATGAAGTCATCATTTATATATATTTTACATCAGCACTGAGCTTAAACTATGCCAGAAGTGTATGTCTAAATTAATAATAGTTAATAATATAATTCAAAAATCTACCAGGAATCCTTTAAAAAGAAAATTACATTATTAAACAAAAGAGTGACTTAAGAATCTTCAATATAATTCTTAAGAAATACAAAGAAGGTAAGTAAGAAAGTGTCAAAAGGAAAAAGCTGTCCTTGACCCGAGGAAAGACGCCAACAAAGCAAACCAGAGACAGAAAGGACAGCGACTGATGTCAACACATTTTCAGATGAAGCAACCTAATCATTGAGATAGCCATGACCAGCCCTGCTATTGCAAAGCCAATAAAATAAAATGCAATTGCTTCCCTACTCCAGTCTTACATAGGAAGCATTTTAGATAAATAAAGGAATAAAACCTGTTACTTTTCCAAGTCTACATATCTTTAGAACTTCAGAGTTTGAAAGATTTCTTAAAAGACCAAAGGGTCAGACAAACAAATACATTGACACACTTAGTCCTTATATTTTCAAACTGTTGCTTATTCAAAGATACTACAAAAGTAATAATGATTATAAAGTAAGAAAATATTATGCTGGTTGGTGGGAGCACACACTTTTAATCTCAGCACTCAAAAGGTAGTTGTATCTCTGTGAGTTCAAGGCCAGCTTGATCTACAAAGTGAGTTTCAGGACAAGGGCTACACTGAGAGACCCTATCTTAAAAATATATAAAAAGGTATCTATATGTATAAAGAACTTGTAGGGCGCTAGAAAGATGACTCAGCAGTTAAGAACACTGAGTGCTCTTCCAGAGGTCCTGAGTTCAATCCCCAGCAACCACATGGTGTCTGGGGATTGGATTCCCTCTTCTGATGTGTCTGAAGAGAGTGAAAGTGTACTCACTTGCATGAAATAAATAAATCAATAAATAAATAAACAAACTGACTTATAGATGTCAATACAAAGCATATTGAAAGTCGGAAAGCTTGGACAGGGAAGTCCCTTCTGAAGTTTCACAGGTAACATGGACAACAGCATGCTTTATGTATGTTCACAAGGTCACCTGGTCTCTTTGTTTATTAAAACCTAGAAAGATTTGATTCAACTACCCACTGCAGGAAGTGTAGAAATTAAACACTTTTCTGAACACAGTATATCCATATTCTTGGGACTGGGGTCAGAGAGGCTTCCTACACCCTCACGACCTCTTTGACTATGCTCCACGTCCATTACTGTGCCCTGTTCTGTGTATTCGCGCTCCTTAGAGTTATCACTGCAGGGGCTACCCCACATCACTGCAGGGGCTACCCCACACGTAGAGAATAGGGCAGTGCCCTCAACAGTGTGATGTCCAGCCTCTGAGCTCAGCAGCAAAAGTTTGACTAGAGATTCCCACCGTGTCAACAGGGTGGTCCTCAGTCATGCGCTGAATGGGAGTAATTATTCTGAAGCGCATGCTAACTTCTAAGCATCAAAACAGCCACAATTGTCCATCCAATGAGCACTACTCCATCTTCTCTGCTGTTTCCCCGCTCATCCTCCCCTGCTCATGGACGCCCAGCAATTTCTTCTAACTCTCAGTCACACCCTTTCCTCCCCACCCCCACAACGGCTCAACCAATCACTTGCCTCAGGGCATGTTCTTCAAACCACAGTTGATATAGAAATTACTGAGTCAGCTATTCACGTATTTCTAACCCTGCCGTATTTAAAAGAAACATGAGAGATTCCAGGATTTGAAGTAAGTAGTGATTCTCATGGAAAAAAACCTCATATTTAAATATTGTCTTCCATTTATGATTTTCAATCAATCTACCATAGAAGTAACAAGATTTATTTTAAGTCATAATACATTTTATGTATATTACATATAATGTATTTTCCATCATTGAAATCTCCATTTTAGGAATAAGTGGTTGCTATATAATAAAAAAAAAAAAAATATTAGGTTGATTTTTTTTTTTACTTTAAGCACGTGTGTGAGCGTGTGTATCTCCATTTCCCTCCGTTTCTCTCACTCTTAGCGGTTTCTTTAATGCCACCAGCTGCTGTTCTCCAGCAAACGGCTCGCTCGCTCGTAAAGTTGGGAAGTAGTGAGCAGTGTGGTCTCCGGGGCCTGACTGTGACTGACACGTTTCCTAAGCCACATCCTCTTCACATAGCAGTGTCCCCTAGTTTTGTGACTTCCTCATCTCCAACCAACACTGAATAGTATTCTCAAAACAAATAGTATTCCATTGAGAAGAAGAAGAAAAAGAAGAAGAAGAAGAAGAAGAAGAAGAAGAAGAAGAAGAAGAAGAAGAAGAAGAAGAAGAAGAAGAAAAAGAAGAAGAAGAAGAAGAAGCCTCAAAATTCTTAGCATAAATTCAAAAGCGTGAGCAGCACACCTGTTAGGATAGAGCTTATGGCACATTCTTATGATAAAAGAACAGAGTTTGACTCCAGACAATGACATTAAAATTGATATTCTCATTCATTCTGTATATAGCCTCTCTTTAAATAATTCTGCTGTCTTGCCTTAGGCTGCCTTATTTAACACTGGGGAATCAACAGCTAGCAAACCTCATATAGATCATGTTTCTTTCCACACCTAGAGCACTCTCTCTCAAGCTTCCTTCACCACAGTGATGTTTACAAATGGTGACATGGTAAGTTGGTTGACAGTGCCAAATAAAATGGATTTCTCACTATGAGATTTTAAAGCTTCCCATTAAATGATTGTAACACCATCCATGTAGTTAGAGGCCAATAAGCACAGCCTAACAGGGTCCCCAGGAGTTCCACCTGTGGAAACAAAGCATACCTCTCAGCCACCTCATTTCAATGCTGCCAGTGCGTCCATAAATACAAATTATTCAATGCTGGGCTTAGGGAAAAAAATAGGAAAACTTACCTAAAAGAAGTAACTGAAATTCAGCACCCCAGTTTGAAATACCTTAGTTCTCTAACTTGTAATCAGGAAGGAAGAATGTTTGGAAGTTGTCCTTCCCCCTGCTCCCTCCCCTCCAGAATACAAACTTTCCATCTTGGCCACAGAAAGGTAGATGGGAAGAGAAATAATGAATTTTACTTACTTTTTCAAGCAAGTTAACTTTGCTTGTCTCCTTTCTCAGCAGGTATCTCATGCAGAAAAACAGCAGCTGGAGGCAGGAAACTACCTGTTCATCAAATCAATACAACAGTTTGTCTTTTCCAAGATCTTTACCTGAAATTACATGTAGCCTCTCCAGGAAGAGCACTGTCTCCATAGCTTCAAGAAGCAGGTGTTAGTGATGTCTTAATCTTAAAAATAGCAACGAGTTTATAAATAAATTCTATAATTTAGAATTAATTTTTTTTATCTTTTTTAAAATGTATGATTGGGATTGAGAGTGTAACCCCACAATAGAGCACTTGCATACACATGCAATGAGTTACAAATTCAGCACAGCAAAATAAATAACTAGAACTTTAAAATACGTCTGTTCTGAAAGGGCTGTCCACAAGATCACCCCTGTTGTAATTTAAAAGACAAAGGCCTTGTAGGTTGTTTCGGGTTTTTGTTTGTTTGTTTTTATTTTTTATTGGATATTTTATTTATTTACATTTCAAATGTTATCCCCTTTCCTGGTTTCCCCTCTGCAAACCCCCTATCCCATACCCCCTCCCCCTGCTTCTATGAGGGTGCTCCCCCAATCACTCACCCACCCACTCTGGCCTCACCCTCCTGGCATTTCCCAGACACTGGGGCATCAAGCCTTCACAGGACCAAGGTCCAGGTTGTTTTGATTATTTGTTTTGTTTTGCTTCCTACCAGTAATCCCCCTGTCGGTGGACTGACTCCCCGAAAGTCCTGGTCAGGCCTACTTGCACAATACTTGTGGGCTGATCAACCTTACCATCTTTCTTCAAACTGACCAACCCTAAATTAGTGGAGAAAAACTCTTCCAGGATAAATAAACAAAAAAAGGCCTTAAAAGGTGACTGGAATTTTTGGCTTCCCAAGGCCTGCTCTGCTCTGGAGAGGGAGGGTCCTTTTCTCTGTGTCTGCTTCATCGTACCCATAGTTCTTAACCCCAATAAATGTCTTTCTTCAAATGCTAATTCTGTCAGTTGCTGTCTGTGGCATCAGAGTTTTCTCTGCTGCTCCAGATTTCTCCTGCTTCTTAATTCTTTAACTGGCAGAAGACACCCCATCCCCGAGACTGTGTGAATACCGTGTAATGGTTTCACGATGCCAATGTACCTTACTTAGAACATGAAAGCCCACAGAATGAACACCGAAAGCGAGCTCTAGTCCAGACTCCAGGCTCCGGGTGAGGGTAAGTACGGCTGTTGAGGCTGTTGAGTTCCTCTTTTGTTCTAGAAGGCCCGCTCTCATGATAAAGGCAGGAGTTGTGTGTGAGAGGCAGGAAGCTGATAGGAATTCTTGGTTATGTCTGCACAGTTTTGCTGTGACTCTTAAAATGCTCGGGGGAAAACAAATATCTGTTTTAAAATGGAGTCAGCAGCGGAGACAATAATGAGAAACAATGGAGCTCCCAAAACCAAGGGTAAGGAATCAGCAGTCACAGCGAGCGCTTTTAGAAAACACTGACATCAGGATTGGCCTCAAAGTGAAATCCCTGCACAAAAACCCAGAACAGAACAGCTGAGTGTATAAAAAAAATGCAATTTTTTTAATCGAGTATCACACACGCCGCCCGCTGCCCGTGTTCCGTCGTAATTACAGAGGCTGGAAAGGGGATGGACCTTCTTGTTGTGTCCCACGGAAACAGCCCTACAGAGGAAACTTCCTCGCTGAAAATAGAACTCTTTAAGTTCCAGCTTAAGCTGTTGAGTCACTTCCTCTCTAGCCTTCTTCTGAGAAGGATCTTCTGAGAGACCTAAACTTTAAAAGCTACAGAATGTTTGGAATTTTAGGTTTCTCTGAGTATCCTGGGGTCTGACAGAGCGCCCATGAGAAACCGGAAAGAGCATCAGTCCTATTTGATGCATTCTGACAAAAGCCCCACATGTTCATATTTACTTCCACACCACGTCAAAACGTATTTTCACAACACCCTCCATCCAGGCATGAACTGCCTTCTCCAGAGTGAGGGGCAAAGAGAAAAGCATTAAGAAAGGCTCACACATGCCCCCCACCCCAAGCCTGGCGGAGGACCACATTGAACAATGCAATTTTGTGGCCAGAGGAAATAAGACGCTATGCATATAAAGACATGGATATTTCTTTCTTACACAATGAACTAAAATGCTATGTGTTGTCTATGTGGTTGCCTTCCTCACAAAATTAGTCCAGCTCACAGAAACGTTTTTGTTCCTGAAGCCATGATCCATGTTTTCTTTCTTCTTATGCTATACTACCCTCTAATATTTCTAAATGAATCATTCCAAAGTGAACGTACATATGGGCACACACACACACACACACACACACACACAAAACAAACAAGCAAACAAATCCTAAAAAACAAAAGCCTAGTACTTTCACAGTGTATGCAGACACGTCTAGCATGTCTGATATATGTATATAAAGGCCTTTCAAGTCAATTTAGAATGGGAGTAACTTTGTAAGATACCAAAATGAAATAATTATGGAGGCAACCGTATAAATATTCTCGAAAGCTTCTAGGATCCAATTTAAAAATTTTGCTGGGCATGGTGGCGCACGCCTTTATTCCCAGCACTTGGGAGGCAGAGGCAGGCGGATTTCTGAGTTTGAGGCCAGCCTGGTCTACAAAAGTGAGTTCCAGGACAGCCAGAGCTACACAGAGAAACCCTGTCTTGAAAAACCAAAACCAAAAAAAAAAAAAAAAAAAAGTGTAATTTGGACTTGGGACTTGGGAGACAACTCCTTGGATAAAGCATTTGCTGTAGAAGCATACAGGACAAGCTCAAATCCTTAGAACTCAATGTGTGGTGAGCATGGTGGTTTGCCTGAATTTCTGAATTTCAGCTCTCAAGAGACGGAGACTAATGGTCCTATAAGCATGCTGTGTAGCTAGGCTAACCACATTGGTGAGGTCTGGGTTAAATTGAGAATCTCTGTTTGATTAATAAGATGTAGAGCTACATAGATTATCAATTAGAGGCTTCCACACATACACAAACACGCACATGCATGGAAAAGAAAGATTTGACTCAAGTGAAATTAAAATGCCTCAAAACTCAAAATTGTGGTGAATATGGCAAAATGGATGAAAAATGTGATTGAATGCAAAAGAATCAACCATATGAAAGTCAGAGTAAAAGCTGTCCAGAAAGAATATATAGAGAACAATTTTGATTAAAGTTTCTAACTATTACACATAGGTAGAATAATGAAGCACTTAAAACCCTACTCAAATAATATATGTAGAAATGTAGAAATAAGAATATAGAACTCTTAATTCAATGAGTTCTTTGAAACACATATTTTTTCTCAAATGTTTGCAAATATTTTTCCAGGAACATACAAAAGTACAAAAGGGCCTGTTATCTTCTAGTCTAGCTTAAAGCAAGCAGATCCAAAGTCTATATAAATATAAATGTAATATAAAGGTGATATAAATATACATGTAATTTATTTTCTCTATCTAGAGTAGGCCAAGCCTTAGCATAAGGATAGGCTCCAGTGCCAGTCAGTCCTGTAAAGGCCAGGCCTAAACTAAAAGCAGGTATACTTCAGTTTACTCAATCCTTCTCAGAAAATAAATAATGGAAACAGATTGTGTTTATCTGAGGATGGGAGCCCTGACAATGTGGGAAGATGGATTGATGAGCCAGGGCCTCTTTTTCTCTTCTAACATGATGATGGATGGTAGAGGTGAGCCACCAATCAAAGAGATATAATGCTATTTCCAGTGTGTTTTAAGGTTATTTATCCGATCCTTTAAATCCTAAAAGTTACAGAACATTTATTCTTTTATGAAAATATGCTCACAGCCAATTTCCAGAGAAAAATAAGAAGAAATTTTACAAGTCTCATGTCAGTTTGCCTTACTTTGGGGTCAACGTGGTTGCTTTGGCCTCTTCCAGACTTTCAGTGCCCCCCCAACCAAAGTAAGATGAACATATAGTATATTTGAAGTATCAGTATTTTATTCTGCAGTAGACAATATCACAGAATTGATATTCTGGAGTGTTCAACTGGTTTACCACTCCTCCTGGACACATCTAAAGTTGGCCCAGATGATGGGAGCAGAGTGCTACTCTTCCACAGTATTGCTGAGACAGCCCCTCTGCTTCTGTTTTACGTAGTAGGCATTGCATGTGCTTGCTTAAAGGATGGACTCAGCTGCATACAGGTTTTCAAAAGAATTTGGTCTCTAATGTCAACCAGGTTTAGTTCAATGCCTTACCTCTACATCTATTCAACTGCTGAGGAACAGAGTGATTAATAGTTTGTCAGTAGATAACAGGAAGCTAAGTGAAAGAAGTTAGCAATGTATTTAATGTTGTTAATAACATGGACCATTTCAAAATGTACAAAAATCACAGGTGTATAGTAGAGAAGACCTAATTGTAATTGTAAAGGGGAAAGTCCCCAAATTTCACTTCTACAGCCCCCATCTATTCACAGGTCTTTTAGTATCTCGTGTCCTGTTCCCCTTTTCATATCAACATTTACATCCCAGGTCAGCTGCTTACTTCTGTGTAAGTAAGGATATTCTGCTTAGCATGAGTAAAGTTTTATTTCCAATGCTTTCATTGATTAAAGGCAGGCAGTGCAGCTGGGAGAACTCAGAGAAATAAAGAAAATCTGAATCAAGCCTTTAACGAAGGAGAAACATGATCACCTTTGCAAGGATACTCCTAGGACACACATTTGCTTCTTCCCAAAACGTATTTATTTATTGTGCTTTTATCACTATTCCCACAAAACGTGGCTAGAAGTCTTCCAGGGAATCCTTAAAAGTACAAAGCAGATCTAGAACTGGTTTGGGGGTAGCTTTTAGCCTTATAGACTGAGAATCTCCATTTCCTCCATTTACGCAGAAGCAGGGAAGCTCTCTAAATGTAGAGCAAAGATCACAGGATTATGAGCCAAAGAAGCAAGCTTGAGCTCAGGCCCCAAAGGTTATTAACTGCCCATCCTCTTAAGCAAGTGACTTAATCCCTTAAAAAGGGTAAAGACACAATACCTATGTCCCAGGGTTGTGGAGATAAGACGGAATGGTGCTTACAAAAGCATTTTATACCCTGTCCTGGACTAAACACTTGGTGTTTAGATGGGCTGCAGGAGAAACTTGCTGAAGAAAAGAAACTTCTACGTGCCAGTAGGCAGCCAGCAGGGACTCCCTGCGGGCGCCTTTTGAAGGCTGATAAGCATCTCCAACAGCTGCATTAGAGGCTGCAAGGACTGGGCTAGAAGGCAAGGGTCACAACCTCTGACCCTTTGCTCTCAGCTCAAAGGACATCTGCCAAAGATCCCCTGGAGGGAAATAGGGCTCTAAGAAGGAAGACACGGAGCACATTTTTAAGAGATTCTAACACAGCATGCTGTTTCAAGCCCAGGGCTTTGCCCACGTATTCTTACTCCTCTCTATCCTGCCAGCTTACAATACTCTGCCCAAGTGTTACCACGTGTGCAAGTCTCCCTGTGTTTTGTAGAATGTTTGAGATTCATTTCTCCTCTGGTAACACATATTCTTACCAACCTGTCACCCAGAAATCTTCCCCCTCCCACTGAATTTCTTAAGGCAGAGGTCATGTGATTCTCACCTCTCATCTCTAGAGTGAACTGTATTGTGCAACTATGCTGAGACATTTGCTAAAGGTACTTTTTGCTTGTTCCAGGGGGCCTCAGATGCGGTCCTTAACTCAGATATGTCGGCATTTGCTTCACTGTTTTTAAAATTAGTGATCCATTAGTATCTGCAATTTGGATTCAACAGTTTCACATTTAGGCTCCAAGGACCACACATAAAAAAATTCAAAGTGATAGCAGTTTTAAAACATCCTGGTCATTCCAATACAATTTATTAGGGACTGGTATTTAAAACCACTGAATTCCACCACTGTGCTAATCTTGTTAGGGATAGAAAACAACAGCAGTAAATTTATAATACACACAGACACACACACACACACACACACACACACACACACACACAAACTCCTTCTTAGAATGGTTTAAAGTAATTGTTGTTTTTTTACGTCAGTGTGTTATTTGCACATGTGGTTGTCTTTCCCTATATATTACATACTCATTTCATAATAAAAGTCTGCTTCTGACTTTTAAAATTCTCAAGGGCTTCCTACTGGACATTCCAAGCACACACAACTTCTGTGGTTGTGCTGGCTCTGTGCCCTCCACTCACAAACGAGTCTCAGAAATTCTTTTTGCAAATAGCTGCATAAATATTAGAGGGAGATTTGTAGCAACAGGTCTCTTTAGAGGAGACTTTTAGCAACTGCTGTCTGGTGTTCTGCTGAGCTTCTAGCTCGGGCATTTTTATGGTAGAGAGGGGAATAGGGCTCAAGGCAGCTAGCTGATAAGCAAGCCCACCACAAGACAGACCTTACTGAAGGGAGGCTCTCAAGGGGCACTCCGACCCCGGAGCTAATTTCCAGCCATCATACTGCTTTTGAAAATAGACAAATATATGGGCTGTGGCATTTAGTAAACTGACTTTTGAAAAGAAATCAACCTGCCACTCATGTCAAGCAAAATAAATACCATCCGTTTAGAATAGTTGTTCCGTTGGAGGCTGTAAGAATTTAGTGACTGCTACTATAACCTAAAATTATGGATTTCTTAATATATATATATATATATATATACATATATATATATATATATATATATAATGATAAAAAGTTTGGGAAACAGATCTTAAATTTGAAAGCAGAGAGAAGTTGTACATCAAGATCTGATTAAAAGTGTTGGAAAGACAAGGAAGATTACATGGTAAAGGGGATTTGACTCTAGTTTTAATTTAGTTACAAAATTTTCTGAAATTTTTACGAAACAGAAAATAAATCTTCCTCTGTAATCTAAGCTTGATGATATTCATTTGGATGTTTACATTTGAACCATGTCAATCATATTATAATCTAAGCCATGCTTCCAGAATTTTGGAAAAGAAATTATTAGCCTAATATACAGCTTTTCTAGCTATTTTGCATGTATATAGTCTCAAAATTACAACAATTCAAACAAATATTTACAAAGAAAAAGCAAGGTTTCCCTGGTTTGCTTAAGGAAAGCCAGTAAGACAGATGGCTACTGGCTGCTGACTGCTGGCTATAATCTCTGCTGCTGTTCTCCATTAAGATTTTCTGTAATCTTTAAAACAGTTCTAAATTTAAGGAAAAAAAGTGAAAGAAAATAATCAAGGTGCAATATAAATAGACTGTTTTTTTATAAAAAGCAAAAAGTTCCTGGCGTGATAAAAATAAGCCATGTCCATGGTTTGAGAACGACTAAGTCCCAACGATGGTCTACCACCATTGTGGTCTAAACCACACAGAGCATGCCCTGGGTATGGTCTACCATTGTGGTCTAAACTACACAGAGCATGCCCTGGGTATGGTCTACCATTGTGGAACTACACAGAGCATGCCCTGGGTATGGTCTACCATTGTGGAACTACACAGAGCATGCCCTGGGTATGGTCTACCATTGTGGAACTACACAGAGCATGCCCTGGGTGTGAACAGTGAAGGACTGGGATGGCCACAGAACAAAGACCCTTGTCAGTCTTTAAACCTGATCCAGTCTTGGGTAAAATCAAATGGTGTTCAAAATTCCTCTCTCTCCCACCCTTAATTACCCCTGTTGTCTCCTAATGACTCTTATTAAGGTATTAGCTAATAATAATAATATTTAAGGTGAACTGACCCCCAAAATAAAGCTACAAATCAGTTGAAGAGAAAATGTTTTATTTACTTCAGGAGTATTTCCCTTAGAGCCTCTGAGAGCCAGAAGATGTTTGTCTCAGTGAGTTAGAACTGGAAGATATATTTATAGATCTCAAGGGCTTCTTATTGAGAGCGCTCTGAGTCCAAGCTGTTGAACATAGAGGCTTCGACTCCATTACTCCAGTCCCTGCCAGATTAACATCCTCAAGATGTTTCCTTGCACTGTGCTAGTGTCGCCAGTGACACTGCTGCTAAAAGAGAAAATACTCCAGTTAGTTGATATTGTTGTTCTTCCCACGGCGTTGCAAACCCCTTCAGCTCCTTCAGTCCTTCCCCTTACTCCTCCACTGGGGTCCCTGTGCTCAGTCCAATGGTTGGCTGTGAGCATCTCCGAGCATATTCGTCAGGCTCTGGCAGAGCCTCTCAGGGAACAGCTATACCAGGTTCCTGTCAGCAAACACTCCTTGACATCAGCGATAATGTCAGGGTTTGGTATCAGCAGATGGAAAGGATCCCTAGGTGGGGCCGTCTCTGGATGGCCTTTCCTTCAGTCTCTACTCCACTCTTTGTCCCTGCATTGCCTTTAGACAGGAACAATTATGGGTTAAAGTCATATAGGGGGATGCTAGGGAGGAGGTAGGGGTAGGTGGGTGGGTGAGGGAGCACCTTCATAGAGGCAGAGGAGGAGCTGAGGCTTGGGGATTTGCAGAGGGTAAACTGGGAAGGGGAACATTTTAAATGTAAATAAATAGGATAACTAATAAAGAGAGAGAGAGAGAGAGAGAGAGAGAGAGAGACTCTATTCAATAGTACTTGCTAAAACATCAAAAGAAACACTTTACTCAGACCCAGCACAACCAGGAACTAGTGGATCATGCAAGGGGACAGAGAGAAAGACTAAGAATGTCCTCAAATACAATATGGGACAGTGGAGATGTATACAAGAGGTGCAGGGCTGGGACCAGAGGCTGGAAAATCACTAGGAGGAAACATCAGGTCCAGAGAGACTGGCTCAACAGATCTAGCAGCATTCCTCCCTAAGGCATGCCAGAGCCATCTGACATCCCCCGGGGTCGTGAGCCGCAGAGAGGAAGGATGAAGAATCCCTGACCAGATATCAGGAAGGACCAGATTTGGAAGGCAGGAAGGCAGGGAGAAGCTTGCTAAACCGCATTCTTAAAAGTTGATTATGTATTAAGTAGGCTTGTGGGTGGGATTGAATGAGATTTCAGAAGTTGGGTAAAAGTTGGTCTATGAAGAGAAACTTTTTCCACCACATGGCAGTGACACCATAATGAGGAGGAAACAGTTATCTAAGAAAGTGTTGTTGAGTTCTGGCCTTGGATGACCAGGACAGTTTTTCACTTTCGCTTAACACTTGTTGGAGTTTAAAACTTCTAGGGATGTTACCTCACTTGGGAAGCCTGTACATTTGTACTTGAGATGTCTGTATGGATAAAGGAAGTAGAGACTAAAAATTGTGAAAGAACTAAAGTGACAACAGAGCCCAGACCTTTATGGCCCCACATTTTGATAGTAGGGTTCCGAATCACCACTGTTCTGTAAGCAGCTTTCTGTCTGGATTTGAATCAGTATCTGCTCTACTTCTCTAAATAGTCTGTATATCCCCTCAACTCCGAAATAATAGAGATGATAAATAAAGTCTACAACTTAAAAAAAAGAAAAGCCCTGTTGTAAAATTTCAACATTTGCATTGGAAAATAGCACTGTAAATGTTACCCACATGTTATCTGTCCTTTCTCTTGGTTACTGTCACTTAAAAAATCAGAATTTACAGGTGAAGTTTCTACAAATTGTGTATTTTCACGATACAAGTACATATTGATGTCATAAATAAAGCCATATATTTATCCTTCTAAAGTCGTTGCTTCTCTTATTTTCCTAATAGAATATTGCTAACAGCAATACTGCCCTAAAGAAGTGCATCTAAATTTATTCCTTGGAACTAAACAGAAATAAAACTTATTTATGGAACTTGAGGCTCCATAAAACCATAAAATGAGAGAATTTCATTAATTTCTGGTTCAAAGACATATTTTATTGTGACATAATCATAAATATTCATGTAACCATGGTGGTACAAATAATAACAATGAGTGTCTTTCTTTGTGAGGAGAGAAGAGTCTTCTAACTATGGGTGCTGGAAGCTCTCAGAAAAACATTATTAAGTCAACTAAGTGTTCGTCTGGCACCTGGAGCCAAGCCCTAAGGTTCTCGTGCCTTCATCTGGCACTGTCTCCGTTACCCTCCGAGCACCTGGAGCCAAGCCCTAAGGTTCTCGTGCCTTCATCTGGCACTGTCTCCGTTCCCCTCCGGGCACCTGGAGCCAAGCCCTAAGGTTCTCGTGCCTGCAGCTCCCCGAGTCTGTGCTAGCTTGACAGACACTGAATTACAGGGCACAAAGCAGCTCCTCATTCCCTTTTTTTGTTTGTTTGTTTGTTTTGTTTTGTTTTGTTTTGTTTTTCGAGACAGGGCTTCTCTGTATAGCCCTGGCTGTCCTGGAACTCACTCTGTAGACCAGGCTGACCTCGAACTCAGAAATCCGCCTGCCTCTGCCTCCGGAGTGCTGGGATCAAAGGCATGCACCACCACACCCGGCTCCTCATTCCCTTTTTTTTTTTTTTTTTTTTTTTCAACTTTTATTAGATATTTTCTTCATTTACATTTCAAGTGTTATCCAGAAAGTTTCCTGTATCCTCCCCCCTCCCCGCCCTGCTCCCCTACCCACCCGCTCCCACCCCTTGGCCCCGGCGTTCCCCTGTATTGGGGCATATAAAGTCTGNACCTGAGTTCAGTCCTTAGGACTCACCTGGAAGAAGGAGAGAACTAATTTTCTCAGCTTGCTCTCTGACCTCTACGCATGTGTTGTTACATGCAGATCCCTCCACCAACTGAAAAAAAGTAAACGTAATTTTAAAAATTAAATAGCTTTTTTCCCCTTTTTCTTGACTTTCCTAATCTCTCTGGGATGCTACTGATAGCAGGATACATGTCACCTCTTCATTCTATGTCACCACATTTCAGATTTGGCAGTATATCTATTCCCTGATTCCATGAGCTTAACAAGAAGTGGTTAATCTGTTCATTTTACCATACCACGCAGGGTTTGATATAATTTTTCCTGTAATGTCTTTTAAGCTGTGTCTTATCTCTCACTCAAGTCTATCCATTTCTACAGTGCTGTGAATTATATTTAAATCGACTGGACACAGATCCTCTGCTCTACCTGCTGGCTGTGTTAGTTAGCTGTCACTGTAACCTGGCATCTCACCTCTTATCCAAGAACCTTATATTTGCATTAGATCATGATTGATATGGAAACCTACAACTGACCAATGCAGAGAATAAGAGACTACAGAAAGCTTTGCCCAAAGACAAGCATCTATACTGCAGCCCAGACCCAAGACTCAGGAATCATGGAAGAACGGCCAGAAAGAGTGTAAGAGCTGAAGCTGGTGACTGACTATAAGGAAACATTCTCTGAAAACAGAAGAGTTGACATGTACCATCCTGCAGTTTTGGACATGAGACCTAGTTTGTAATACTGTTCTGTCTTCATATTTCTGGGAATTGTGCCCTAGCTGTTCATTTAAGTGCCTAGAGATTAACATTTCTATGATATAGGAATCGTTACTATAATGAATGGAAGGTTGTAGTTAAGGTTATCAGAGCAAGGCAGTTAACTACAGCTTCCAAGTTTTCACTCAGGTCAGTTAAATAGGGAGACCTCCTATTTGTCTACCCCACACCCTGAATCTACACCTTCGAAGAAAGCTGTCAAACCTGATTTCACTTTTCCCCAAAACATTATTTGAAGGATCAATACAACCACTAACAATGTTAACTGGAGGGTCTGCCTCTGCCTCTGAACATTTTGTTTTTACTAAAATCTTCACCATCCACATCACAGCTTAGATCTTAGCTCACATTAGGCTTCATAACAACATTAAGCATCTGTCTGAAATTCTTACTGTACTCTCAAGAAATGTGGGCTCTAGTAGAGGACAAGAGGCTTCGAGATCAGAGCCAGAACTCAGTTTAACAGTCACAGAGAAAGCTTTAATCACTGTTAAAGTCTAGCACAACTCCTAATTTCCAAAGATCACAAGCCAATGTGAGGAATGTCAGGGACTTGCACATGGGATGGCTTACGGTAAAGGGGAGTGAACCCTGCCCTTAGGAAACTCCTGTGTATTGACATGGGCCATAAGGACCCCTCACTTCCTCCAGGAAAAGATAAAAGATGTTTGCTATACAAACATCCTTAAAACAGTACAGAATTGTCTCCTGCTTCACAAGAAAGGAAAAAGACATGCTAAGTAAACTTTCCAAATAACTGACTCTCAACAATACTTAAACAGTTGGTTTTCCCTGTGTTTTGGTTTTTTTTCTTCCTTCCACTAACTACAGCTCCATTCCTCTTCTTAATTTTTAATTTTGAAATATGGTTTTACTGAGTTTCCCAGGCTAACCTTGAACTCACTCGGTAGCCCAGGCAAGCTTTGAATCTGCAATAATTTATCTTCACTCTCCTTAAATTGTTCATTTTTATTCTTTCTTTTCTTCTTACAGTTTTTTTTTCACCTACCACCATTGATTCAAATTTTATTTAAAAAAAATACAGATCTGCACAGTAATTGGTGTAAAGGATCAGGTCAAACACCCAAGGCACATATTCCTGTTGATACACAAAACATTTCTAGAGGTGGTGAATCTCCTCCTTAGGAGTATTAGCCTGGAGAGACACTACATTTTCTTTGGCTTCTGGAGAAAGTTGTACATTCGGCAGCATAATCCCTCTCAAACATTCTCAACCCACTTACAGCACATAGCACTTAGAAGCGTTGATGATTATTATGGAGGTTAATCCCAAGTAGTGATTCTCTGCCTCTCCATGTATTATTTATTATATTATTTCGTTGACCCGAACACTACTTCACCTATAGCTATAGATGGCATCTGTGAAAATTGGTTTTGGTTGTCAACTAGACTGGATTAACAAATCTAGGTCTGGGTAAACGTAAGAGTCTGTGTGGGGGGGCATTTCCTGAGATGACTGGCATGTGTAACTGTGAGTGAGGAGAAGAAAACATTGTCTGCAATGAGGACAGCATTTTACTGCTTCCACTCAGATGAAGAAGACAGCTGAGATAAAACAATGCATGCAGACACACAAGCTTTTCCTGCTGGGCGAGGTTACTTTCTCTGCCTCCTGCTGTTCCTGCTGTTCCTGCTGCTCCTGCTGCTCCTGCTGCTCCAGCTATTCCTGCTGCTCTTCCTGCTGCTCCAGCTGCCCCTGCTGCCCCTGCTGCTCCTGCTGCTCCAGCTGCTCCTGCTACTCCTGCNCTCCTGCTGCTCCTGCTGCTCCTGCTGCTCCTGCTGCTCCTGCTGCTCCTGCTGCTCCTGCTGCTCCTGCTGCTCCTGCTGCTCCTGCTGCTGCTCCTGCTCCTGCTGCTCCTGCTGCTCCAGCTGTTCCTGATATTCCTGCTGCTCCAGCTGCTCCTGCTGCTCTTACTGCTCCTCCAGCTGCTCCAGCTGCTCCAGCTGCCCCTGCTACCCCTGCTGCTCTCCCTGCTCCAGCTGCTCCTGCTGCTCTTGATGCTCCTGCTGCTCCAGCTGCTCCAGCTGCTCCAGCTGTTCCTGCTGCTCTTCCTGCAGCTCCAGCTGCTTCTGCTGCCCCTACTGCTCCAGCTGCTCCTGCTGCCCCTACTGCTCCAGATGCCCCTGCTGCTCCTGCTGCTCCAGCTGCTCCTGCTGCTCTTCCTGCTGCTCCAGCTGCTCCAGCTGCTCCATTTGCTCCTGCTGCCCCTGCTGCTGCTTCAGTCACTACCACTACTACCATCCCCCACTGACAACAGACATCCTAGCTTCTCAGTCCCTTCAACATAGAATCAATATTAGTAACTACAGGCTCTTCCAGACTTGTGTATGTGTGTGTCTTCTGTTTTTCTAGACAGATCCGTCTCATACAGCATCCTTAACAACTTGGCTGTGCCCTACAAACAAAATAAGAGTTTGAAGCCAAAGCAAGTTTAAAAATCAGGGCATCAATGTCCTACAGCAGATAAGATTTGAAACATGCATACCCAATTTGAACAAAAGGTGAAAAGTTCACTAGCTTTTCACAGAGTAAGAACAGGGTCAGCATCCCGGGCACTGAAGTGTTGGCTCCGGGTCAGGGCTTGTCATCGTAATTAGCCACACTATGCAGAAGAGATAAACAGTGGGGTAGAAAGCCTATTACTAGTTGTCAGGATTTGGGGAAAGGAGAGACTAGGAAGAGATTAATTAATGGATGGTTTCATTTTGGAACTAAGACCAAAAGCACCATGGACCTGGGTAATGACGGTAGTAGTACTTGTTAAAGTGCCTTGGGCCAGTCAGCTGTGCATTCTATTTTATTTTACTTCTTTATTTCTAAGGTTTGAGGCATGGTCTTTCAGGCTTGGTCTTTCAGGCTTCAAACTCTTTATGTCAGTGAGAATTCCTGATACTCATATCTCTAAGGTTCTGAAATTTGTAGTATATGTCAGCCCATGTGGCTGATACACAGCCGATTAAAATGCAGCAACAACTGATTATGTATGCCTGCACACAATTTATTTGTCAACAACACATCCCTTACACCTAAGATTCAGCAAATCTCTAAATATGGAACAGAATTGTATGAGTCAGAGGGCCAGAATGCCACATATCAGACAGTGCCTTCTGTATATGACAGCACGTTGCAGCCATGAAATTTTAGCATTGTGGTCATATAAACATAACCCACACAATGACAACACCAGTTGACATACCAAAGTGGATGGTGAAAATCCCACAAGACAAGTCATTAATGGCTGTTAAGAAAGGGACAATCAGACTTCCCCAAGGATGACACACCAATAGGTTGCCAGTCCCAAGGTGTCTTCCCTAAACACATGGACAACACTAAAAGTACTCAACAGGTGACACACACACACACACACACATATACACGCACACACACATGCACACACACTAAAAGAAGAGATCTCAACTTTGAGAGGGAGTGGGGAATGCAGGACGAGTTGGAAGCAAAAGGGATAGAAATGGTGTAAATATAATACTTAGGTATGAGCCTCTCAAAAAATAATAAATTAAAATTTTAATAAAAAGAAAATGGTTAGCAGAGTTAATTCTGTTGCATGTACTTTACTATAATAACATTTTTTAAAATTAAGCCAAACCACTGAAAGTTGTTTTTGAACTGGGAACACTAAGCTCAGTATAGTCATGATACAGGAAGTGATAATGAAGAAATCAGTATATGTGGGCATGGCAGACAGACGGCTGAGTAACTGCAAGCCGAACAACATTTGAGATTACTGCTGGGCTTACATGGGTTGGTTTGCTTTTCAAATGTCACTATATTTTAAGAAATATTTTAATATCTGAGGATGTATGTCGGTCTGTGTTTCTGCCTTGCCGCATGGGTGTCGGAATGAGGTTGGTATGCCGCTCAGGGGAGGCAAAACGCAGGGGCGACAGGTGAAGGCAAACCGCAGGGGCGACAGGTTGCATGTCTGCCTTACTGCTGGGAACGGCAGTGCTGCCGGAATGTCACTCAGGGAAGACAGAATGCCTTCTAGGGTAGGGGCCCAGCCCATTTTCTTCCAGGCAAGAGTTCGAGGCCAGCCTGGTCTACAAAGTGAGTTCCAGAACAGCCAGGGCTATACAGAAAAACCCTGTCTCGAAAAACCAAAAAAAAGAAACTGAAAGATCTGGGATGAGTGCTGCGGTTCTCCAGCTCCTGTCTATCCAGAATGCACTATGAACCATGAGGAGGAGTTAAGGACAGCAGTTCCAGTCCTCTTGTGTATCTAGACACCACCATGGGCCATGAGGAGTCGAGCCCCTGCTAACCCTGGGACAGGGTCGCATCCAGCTTAGCTCCAAGTGAGTGCCAGAAGTATGGAGGGGTTGGAAGAGAGGCCTTCTATAGGAGACTGAGGCATGGCTCTATATGACAAAAGCCTCCTCCCATGGAGGCCCTTGATGAAGGAGACAGTCCTTGCTTAACCATACTGTTTTACTCATGATGGATGAGGGTGTATATGACTTACTCAGGGTGAGTCAAAGGTTAAATACCTTTTACAGGAAGGGATGTCCAGGAAGAGAAGTTCATTGGCTATACACTTATGGCCTAGCTAGACACCTCATCAACATGAAGAACTCTAGGTTTTTATGCTACATAACCGGTTGTCATGGTCCTCTTAGAGAGATGTCGTGGTCATGTGTTCCAGGACAGATAGTCTGGCCAGGAGCTGATTCTAACACCTACCAATTCTCAATTCTGAGATGTACTGGGGTTTTGGAACCTGCTTTGATCTTGCCAGTTCTTCTGTCTGGTGGCATGGATCCACTTGCCCCACAGACATAGCTCAATGGTAGAATTTTTGGTTGGCTTGAGTGAGGCCTCAAGTTCCAAACCTAGCACTATAAAACAGTGAATAAAATAAGACCACAAACAAATAACTTTCTAGTTCAAGCAGTCACTAGAAGTCATCCACAAAGTTAACAAAGTGGTCAAATTCGCCATTGGGCCAACATTCCCTGTCTTACATTTTTCTTTCCTTCTCTATAAGGAAGGAATAAAGAGTACAAAGTTACATGAGTGCCTTCATTGTCTTGAACCCTATAGCCAAGAAACAGTATTTGGGGATTTACCTTCAGTTTCACCTATTATATATTAATATAGCTCAAAGGCATGGTAAATAGTAAATTTTAATTATTCTGATAAGACGTTCCACCAACCAGTTCAATCATTATTGGATACCCCAACACTGCTTGTTTTTAAAAAGCGAAATTTAATGGAATTATATAACCAGGTGCTTGTGCTGAAAACATTGTGTTTGTCCTATAAATGGTAAAAGAATTGACATAGAGACAGAGGCTGTGAATGCAGTGAAGAAGTCCTTGTTCGATTAAGATCTTCTTCTTCCATGCTACCATACAGAAAGCAGCCAAGTTTTTCATCAGTTCTGACAAGATATGTTATCTCAGGGAAGACATCTTTGGATATTTTAGGTTTCCAGCCCATCTGTCTCTCTGAATGAGTTTCATTTAAGTGTTTGAATTGGAATTAATGTTCTAAAAACTGTCGTCTGCCACTGATAACTTTGTCAACTAGCTCCATCTCCAATCCAGTTCTAGTAGCCAGGTCATGGGGTGTGTCTCTTTAAGAATAACATCCTTGAGGACAGGGAGTATGTCTTACTTTATAGTACCAGGGTGAAAGACAGAGTCTGTTGGCATGCAATGAGCATTTCTTAAGAATTGGCTACAAATTTTAATTCAGAAGCCTATCATGCATATGGTGTCTTGATTATAGTGGGAAAAAAGGAATGAAAGGTAAACCAGTGTTTCTTCTCAACATCATATCACGAAAGAGGACACTGCTTCAGGCCTCAAACCTTCCCAGAGTGAGAAAGAAGGCAGATAAAAAGAATTTGCACCATTTATAGATTTTGTGACAACATCTCATAGACAGTGTGTTCCATTTCCTCAGAGTTCTTCAATCAAATTTATACCTATGGGTCATTCACAAATCCCATTGGTTGGGGGAAGGAAGAGGACTCAGATGGTCTGTAGAAAAGAAACCTGGGTTGTGAGTAGTGGACATCTGTAGCCAAACATTACTTGCAGGACATGACAGGCCATTGCTCACATGAACTCACAGGCCTGTCACAATATGTACAAGACCTGCAGGAGATTAAACCAGACAAAATCCCAGGATAGAGATAGGGGCTCATGAAGTCCTAAGTCTTATCTATGAAGCTATTGGCAGTAGATGGTTATCTGTGGAGGGAGAGTAAGTTTTCTTAAGCAATGCCACATTGAAAGGTGGGCCTGTCCTCTAGTAGATGGCTTCACACCTGTGCACATACAGGCAGTGTCAAGTGGACTGAACAAGTTAAAGACTCTATAAACTAGAGGAGGAATAGACAAGTGAAGTTGAAAGGGGAAAGTTGTGAGAGAGAATAAGGCAGCAATCAGGAGAGAATGGCAGGTAGATTAGATCAAAGCACATGTATGACTTTCTCAATGAAGAAACCAGGAACTACAAATGACTTAGACTCCTCCCTGTTTTACAGATAGCTGAGGTAATGAACACCACAGGCACCATCCACCCCATTCCACCTTTGCTGTACTAATCACCCATAATAACTATCAACTTGGTAGTTTTGACAGAGCATCATTCCAGATCCTGTCTTCCATGACAGCATTCCACAAAGAATACAGTACCTGTCAAACATTTTATATTCCAGCCAACTTTGGCCTTTTCCTTCCCCCTTCATCCCACCGTTCCTCCAAATAGTGAAGCATTATGATTTAAAGACCTCGAATGTCCTAACAGTTATGTGTTAAGTTGTCAAACAAGAGGAGATTCTGAGACTAGGAAACTTGACTGGTTATAAAAAGGGGGGGGGGGGGGGAAGAAAACTGGCTTAGAAAGTACCACAAAAAAAATTTTTTAAAAATAGAGGAAAAGCAAGAAACACATCACATAGAGCCTATTTTTCTCAGTACTTTATTTTTAGAGGCAATTAGAAACAAAAGAAAAAACACTATGAAGGAGAGTAATAGCACCATGATTAATCTTCACTCAGGTATTCCCATGTGCTATACATTATTATAAATATTTTACATATATTAATATGCTAATTTCCCCCTTAACCTCCCTAAGTAGCTAATAGTCTTACCCCACCCCCCATTATGGTTGAGGAAACACAGCAGAGAGTGGTTCAATACAATGCCCTAATTGTATCCAGGCAGGAAACGATAGAGCGTAGGTTGGGGCTGAGGTAGACTCAGTCCTACTGCAGACAGCTTTTCCAGGAGCTGTGTCAAAGCTGTCTGCTCAGCACAGCTCATCCCTCACCTGTGTGAGTGTTGCACTTTATGGGACTTCATGCTATTAAAATACATAAGAGCTTTAACTTTGTGAAATCTCCACAAAATTGAAAGTAGGAAATTCTCTCTTCATTGAAAGAGGGGAATTGTTTACTAGATGTAAATTGCTAGGGTTGCTTAAAAGAAATTACTCCAAGTCTTCGTCTTCTCCAATTTTGTGCCTCAACCATTTGGAAACTGGTACATAATGTGACCTCTGAGTAGGCATTTTGAGATGACCCTTCTTAGAGACATTAGATTTATCTGGGTTGTTTTAATACCCTTCATTTTAAAAATGCTATTATCCAGAGTGCATGAAGAGGACAGCTCACTTAGTCAAATGTGATAGATGAATTCATTATCTTCAGCCAATTTTAATGAGCCATCGAGACAGGAAATCACCAGTCAGTTTGGGCTATTGAATATTGCTACTTGAAGCACCTTATTAAGCCAAATATGAAAATGGGTGGCTTTTCATTCCCATGTCATACAACAAAGGTCACCTATCATGAGCTTGGGAAACATTCAAGCTTATTTCCCTTTATCCCGCCCCCCCCCAAAAAAAATTGCAGTGTTGAAAATTTTACTTTTTCCATTGTGACTTGGATATTTCAGAACAGTGTGCACCACAAAGAGAGAAGGTGGTTTGAGGGATTCAGAATGTGCAAGACCCCTTGCGGAGAAAGAGAGGCTGGCATCAATGGATTCCCTGGATGCCATTCTACATAATGGTGCTATTGAATAGTAAGGCTTCAGCCTGTCTTTGAGAGCTCAGAGTAAATCCCTGCTGTGAATCCCTGCTGTAAGCAGGAAGGTCTGTGGGCATTAGTCACTGCCTTCCACCCTCAGGCACTAGAACCCAAAAGTAGGCACCATGTATGCACCACAGTGCTGTTGTTCATGTTTCAGCTTTTTCTGTTCTTGGTTGAGAGATCCTCATTGCTTATCTGTTATATTATCAGTTTTCCCCTGACTCATCAACATGAACTTTTCCACTTTGACCTGATTCTTAGAACTTGCTGCTTCTAAATTCAATAATGGCAAACAACTATAAATTTCACTTTTGTTTGCCGCTGGCTAAGCCTTCCAGGCTGTGTGCTGCCAGTCAAGTAAAGCTGACCTGACATTATGTTACCACATTGGCACATGAAATAATCATGTGTGCTTGATAAAATCTATATTTTATCAAGTTTCATGCTAGCAAACTGCTGAGTCATACAATATTTTTGGAAACAATGGGAATTAGAGAGACAAATACTGTGGCACCTGCCAGTAATCTCAGCATTCAGGAATCCCAAGCAGGAGGATTGTAAATTTAATGCCAGCCTATTATATATATATATATATATATATATATATATATATATATATATATATATATATATATATATATATATATATATATATATAAACTGAGTCCAAATTGAGGGTGGGCAGTGGATTAAGAAAACAAGCAGATTGTAAAAATATTCTGATGCTAGCATATTATACCAAAACAACCTAAGAAAATTACCAACTATCTTCCTATCTCTGGTCAGATTCAAAAGTGAGCTACTGCCTATGTGCTTAGAAAGCACTGGCTAGCTGGTCTACTCTATTCAACACAGCTCACCATTGTAACATCCGTAATTAAGGAATGACCATTGTTGAACAGCAAGACGGCTCAACAAGTATAGATGCCTGCCATGCAAGCCTGACAACCCAAATTTCTTTCATGCAACCCACCAAGGAAGGATATAACCAACTCCCCAAAGCAGTTCTGTGACTCCGCATATATGCATGCTGCAGCATGTGCATACCCATACTTACACACACACACACACACACACCATACACACACACACACACACACACACACACACACACACACACAGTTTTCAGGAAAAAAAAAAGGTCATTGGGATTATGGTATACAGTGGTTATCCATTGCATTGAGTGGAAAAACTATTCATTTCATAAACCATTCATATTCATAAAATAATTAAAGAACAATAACTTAATGGAAGTGCTCAGTAAAGAGGGGGATCTCTGGGAGAGGAGCCATCCCAGCGACTCCTGCTTGCCTGCTCTTCTCTGCAAGGACCTTAGGAACCCATATGTGAGAATGGGACTCCAAAAAGTCTAAGATCAATGACCAATCCTGACAACTTTAGGAAACGAGTACGATTGGTGGAAATGCTTCCTTCCATGATCCCAGCTGCAGACCTTCTCTTTAGCAATTTATCCCGAAATGAAGTCTATCTTGGTAATCAATCCTGGATAGTCTATGGTCTCACCTGAAGCTCCTATAGTTGTGTCTTTTTTTATATATATAAAGGTTTTGTTTGTTTGTTTGTTTGTTTGTTTTTCGAGACAGGGTTTCTCTGGTAGCCCTGGCTGTCCTGGAACTCATTCTGTAGACCAGGCTGGTCTCGAACTCAGAAATCTACCTGCCTCTGCCTCCCAAGTGCTGGGATTAAAGGCGTGCATCACCATGCCCGGCTAAAGTGTTTTTTTTTTTTTTAATTTAAATATTTATTTATTTATTTATTCATTCATTTATTTATTTATTTATTTATTATATGTAAGTACACTCTAGCTGTCTTTAAACACTCCAGAAGAGGGAGTTAAATCTCATAAAAGATAGTTGTGAGTCACCATGTGATTGCTGGAATTTGAACTCAGGACCTTCAGAAGAGCAGTCAGTGCTCTTAATCGCTGAGCCATCTCTCCAGCCTTATAATAAAGTTTTAATTTAGAAAAATTAAAACTTTATTATAAGGCTGGTCCCCCCCTCCCTTCCTGTCCCTGTCCCTTCCCTCCTTTTCTCCCAGGAAAATCCTAACTTTCTGACAGAAGAAATAGCTTTTTCTTCCCTGGTCCCTAGCAAAGTGAATCGGGTTTTTCTTGGTTTGCATACAAACCTTGGATGGTTGGGTAGGTCATACAATTTATTAAGATATTTGAAGCGCAATTCACATGTCATTGGTTGGGCCAGGTGTTAGCAGGCACATTTGTACAGCTAGCCTGGCCCTGCAGTCTGTCCTGTATCTGCCTTTCAGGAATTTCGCTAAAGTGGAACCAGCAGGAAGCAACAGCTCACTGACCTAATAATTAATAGTATGATTACTATTAATAATAGTAATAATATTAGTATTCTTGCTCCTTGACTTATTCAGCAGGCATTTCTGAGGCTTTAAGTATGGGCCTGTTCTCCAAGAGTGTATTTGAGAGCACACAGCCAGGCAGAAATATTGTCACCATGTGTGAAAATAGGTTGTGGGTCCTATCTCTGCTAGGTAACATTTCATAAATAATTCTAAAAGCCAAGGGTAGGGACCCCTAAAATACTTTTACATTAAGTGACATTGGAATGAAGACTAGATCATTTCAGTAAGAGCAGCTGAGAAGGTTGAACACATCTCTATAAGAATATACTCTGATGACTCCCAAGAAGAGTCGACAAAAACCCAAGTCGAATACAGTTCAGTGCGTAAGGAAGGCACTTTTACGTCAACAGTCTCGGACACAATGGCCAAGACTGGGTTGGTTGGGGTGAAGTGGTATAATTGGCTATGATTCTATTTGTTTTTTTCAGTCATGTCTTTTAAGGCATTCAGCAGTTCTAAAGGAAAGAAAGTACCAGGTGATTGTGAAATGCAGAAAGCATTCTTCTTTTTTTTCCATTTTTTATTAGATACTTTCTTCATTTACATTTCACATGTTCTCCCGAAAATCCCCTAAACCCTCCCCATCCCCCACCCTGCTCCCCTACCCTCCCCACCCACTCCCCCCTATTGGCCCTGGCGTTCCCCTGTACTGGGGCATATAAAGTTTGCATGACCAAGGGGCCTCTCTTCCCAGGGATGGCCAATTAGGCCATCTTCTTCTATATATGCAACTAGAGACATGAGCTCTGGGGGTACTAGTTAGTTCATGTTGTTCTTTCACCTATAGGGTTGAAGACCTCTTCAGCTCCTTGGGTACTTTCTCTAGCTCCTTCCTTGGGAACCCTGTGTTCCATCTAATAGCTGACTGAGAGCATCCATTTCTGTGTTTGCCAGGCACTGGTATATCCTCCCACAAGACAGCTATATCAGGGCCCTTTCAGCACTATCTTGCTGGCATATGTTATAGTGTCTATGTTTGGTGGCTGATTATGAGATGGATCCCCCGCTGCAGGAGTTGCTGGTTGGTCCATCCTTTAGATTCAGCTCCTCACTTGATCTCTGTAACTCCTTCAATGTGTGCTTTGTTCTTAATTCTAGGAAGGGGCGAAGTGTTCACATTGTGATCTTCATTCTTCTTTAGTTTCATGTGTTTAGTAAGTTGTATCTTGAGTATTTCTGGGCTAATATCCACTTATCAGTGAGTACATGTTATGTGAGTTCTTTCGTGATTGGGTTACCTCACTTAGGATGATACCCCCAGATCCATCCATTTGCCTAGGAATTTCATGAATTCATTGTTTTTAATAGCTGAGTAGTACTCCAATGTGTAAATGTACCACATTTTCTGTATCCATTCCTCTGTTGAGGGACATGTGGGCTCTTTCCAACTTCTGGCTATTATGAATAAGGCTGCTATGAACATGGCGGAACATGTGTCCTTATTACCAGATGGAACATCTTCTGGATATATACCCAGGAGAGGTATTGACCACCTAGGCTTCTTCCCATTGATAAAGGAAGCTCCCAGACTAAATCAGAGATGCTTCCCCTTACCATGAACAGTGGTGAATGCAGACTCCTGGCCACCCAGGATGCAGGAAATAAGAGCCAGATGTGTGATCACCCTGAACAAGTCTCTTATCCCAACCTCTCCATGGCTCAGCAAACATCGTGGAAGATGGAGCAGGAAGTATAGAGGGCCAGGAAGACAGAGTGAGGGCTACAAAAGGCCATTCGTTAAACTCGGTACAACTGCAGTAACCATTAATTCATACACCTGCCCTCGGTCCATAGGGACCAGCCCCATCAACAATCAGTCAGTTGGTGGGGAGCAGTTCATGGGGCCCTGCCCTTTCTCTCTGAACTATTGACTATTGATATTCGGGGAAGGGTAAATAACTGTCCTTAGTCATATGTTCTCTGTTTTGTATCCCAAACTCAGCATCACACAGATGCCCTTTGTTTATCTTGGTGGATCACAAAACAAAATGAATAGTCATAAATAGAAGAGAGAAATTTATAGGTATGTTAGGAACATAAAAAGTATATTGTAAGCAAGCATACAGATGTACATCTGTAAAATCATAATAATTATTAAACTTTAGAAAATGCTTTCTTCTTACTATTTATTTTTATTATAGAATGTATTACATATTTAAATTTTGTATATATTAATTATATATTATATGCATATATTATTAAATGGTACATATGGGTGTCTTGCATACATGTAGGTCTATTGCATCATTTTCATGTATTGCCTATGGTGGGACAGAAGAAAACATTGGATTCCATGGAAGCAGAGTTACATATGATTCTTAGATACCATATGAGTGCTGGGAGCTGAGCCTGGGTTCTCTGGAACAGCAAGCAGCCAGTGCTCTTAACCTCTGATCAATCTCAACAGCCCCAAGAAAAGATTTCTCTAAATCTACATAACATTTTCTAGGCACCAAGTTAAAAAGATGCTTTTTTGCTTTTACCAAGTATTACCAAGTACACAGTAACAATAGTTACATTCTACACTTAGATAAAGTAGGAAAGTGAGTGAAGAAAAAGAAGTTTTCCTTTTGTTCAACTAAAAGCGGTCTACTTGTCAATATGGCAAAGCATAGGAAAGAATGAAATCAATTCCAAATTGCCTCAAAAACTGTAGGAAAAAATATTAATTCCAACAAAAATCTTTCCATGCCTTCCTATTTCTACTATTAATTAAAACTACTCTCTACAAATAACAAATTCCTTAAGAATAGTCACCAACAGGAAAGGTTAAGCACATGAACGTTTTCAAACTCAGAGTTACCTAGAAGTAATGAAATCTATCTTAGACCTTACTTCTAAAATGAATAAAATATTGTCCATAATAACCAAAAAGCCATGCCATATTATAGCTTACTAAAATAAATTTCAACAGAAGTTAACAACGGCTTTAAACAGATGTAAGTTACTTCTACCATACCCTCTGTTTATGAATATGGCCAAAAAAAATGTTAGAGAAGGTTTTAAACAGCACAGATCACACAAGTCCATCTGCTTATGTCATCTGCTACTCTCTGTGTGACACGGTAATGCTTATAAAAGGAAAACCAAATTCACATAGCATTTAGCCAAGTGCTTCTATAATTGAATTCTTAGATTTTTTTCTTCTTTTTTTCCTTTTAACTTACTAATTAAAACTGATATTTTAGTATGGTTTCCTTTGTTTAAAAATAATGATTTTTTATTCACTAACCCAATTGGATATGTTCAAGTTCACTTAAATTTTTTAAATTTATTTTTCAACCACATTATATGTAAACATACAGTTTTTGAGTCCTTTATTTTTGGTGATTTTCAAGAAGAATGTTAATATTAAATAATAGACAAATAATCATCAATTTAGAGTATCACCTCTCTAGATGGTTATCTAGTACTTTGCCCACTGACTGTGACTTTATCGCATGTGTCTTCTACCCAAGCTTTAGTGTAAGGGCTCATAATGACCATGAGGGTATGGTGCTGCAGACGTCACAGTGTGCCTTTGAGCTGTGCTCCCTTTGAGCTGTGCTCCCTTTGAGCTGTGCTCCCTTTCCCTACTTTTGTCATCTAGTCTCCTCTTCCTGCTCCTCTTCCTTCAGTCTTCCTTCTACCCACTGTCTCACCTCTTAGATTCATCCATTGAACAAATACCCAGAGTAAAGTCAATGTTGGCTCAGTTGCTGTGCTATATACTTGTGTAGATCAGTGAATGAGATCAGCAAATGAGATAGTTCCTTCCCTCTTCTTTTAGAGCTTTCAGTATATCAGGAAGTTAGATGCTGTGGTAAGTTGAATGAGCATACCTCCCACTTCCATATTTGAATGTTTAGTCCTAATCCAGGCCATGGAACTGCATTGGAAGGACTATTAGGTGTGGTCTTCTTAGAGGAAGTTTGTTACTAGGGAAGGGCTTGGAGATTTCAGAAGCTCTCACCAGGCCAGTCTTTTCTTTCTGCTTCATGTTTGTGGATCATGGTGTAACCTCTTAGCAACTGCTCTAGCATCAAGCTTACTTGTCATCATCATGCTTCTGATTATGATGATCATGGAGGACTAACACTCTGAAATTTTAAACAACCCCCCAATTAAACGTTCTTTTCTTCAAGTTGTCTTGGTCATGGTATCTCTTCACAGCAATAGAATAGTAACTAAGACAAACATTAAACATGTAATTATAGTAAGGATAAGAAAACATAAAAATCAGAGTATGGTGATTGTCCAGACACTGTTTTCGAGACCAGTTGTCAAAACTAACCTGAAATAAGTTAAAAAAGGAATAAACAAATAAACCAGGTGGTGCTAGTTGGAGTGGAGAAAGGAGCAGAATAACAGTGTGTCAAATAAAGTGATCTGCTCAAAACCCCAAGACACAAAGGAGAAAAGAGGGAAGAACAAGGAGGGAAGAGGAAGAAAGGGGAGGGCTAAAGGGCAAAAAAGGAAGTGGGAAGCAGATGAAAGAAGGGAAAAGGTGAGAGAAGGGAAATGGAGAGGAGGAGGACACCATGAATGAGAACTAGCCATAAGATCAAAGAAGTTTCAGTGCAGAGCTGAAAATGCCACCACAAGGTCCTAGTGTGGTCCATGATGGTGTCCACGCAAAAGAACAGAGGGCATGGCCTCAGGAAAGAAAGGGGGCATCCCTGTGAGTATGAGGGGCAGTTAAGAAGAAAGGAAGATTAGGAGGTTTCGGTAAGGAGAGTAGAAAAAGCGTCCCTCTTAGAGCTTCTTGGTTTTTGTTTGTTTTTGTTTGTTTTGGTTTATTTTGGTTTGGTTTGGCTTGGTTTTGGTTTTTGGTTTTTGAGACAGGGTTTCTCTGTATATCCCTGGCTGTCCTGGAACTCACTTTGTAGACCAGGCTGGACTTGAACTCAGAAATCTGCCTGCCTCTGCCTCCCGAGTACTGGGATTAAAGGCGTGCCCCACCACACCCGGCCCGAGCTTCTTGTTTTTAATGAGCTAGAAGATCATTTACTGGGAGTAAGGGTGAAGGTGTGGAGATGTGTAATAACTGTGGAGCAGAGGCAAACAAGCCAACTGGGACATATATTAAGAGTATTATATATTAAGATGCCCTGTCAAGAGCCCAGGTGAGGTGATGGCTACAAATTATTAATGGTACCAATTTTCTTGGTTATGTAATCTCACCCAACAAGTCTTATCAGAACAAATATGGCACACAGAAAGTAGAAGTTAGACTCATTCAGAAATGACTTTCCAGAATGGGAAAGGGTAAGTAGGGAAATTGTCAGAAAAGTTGCTGAAATAATGAGTAAGCAGATTTGCCACAGAAGTGGGATAGAAAACTAGAAGGAACTAGTAATCAACTGACTAAAAACATGGACAGAATCAAACATGCATATAATCTCTGTTCTCTTGAAGGTCACATCAAGTGAAAGAAGCCAAATAAATCAGATAATGATGATAATGATCAATACCATAAAGAGAATTCATAAAAATGGTATGCTCATGTAGAGAAACAGTGTCTACTTTGTTGTAAGTCATCGGGTTTCTGAAAGGAGATTATTTCAATTAGTCCAACTGAAATGTGAATGACAAGAAACATTTAGCTTGGAAGTGTGAAGAGCGTGATCAGTTCGGAGAGATAATAGAGCAGGAACCATGCACTCAGATGGGAATGAGTTCGGGTTGGAGAGAATGGAGTGTTCACAGCACTGTGGAATGTGAACAAGAAATAGAGGACCGAAATCTAAGCAACAGCAACGGAGGCCACGCTGTGAACAGGCAAATCATTAGCTGCTTTTTTCTTCAGATCAGAAGGATTAAAGCAGAGGAGTGATCTTTTTTATGCTTCACAAGTTCACTTCTTGTAAAGGCTGCTGCTATGTGTAGACCATGAATAGGAAGCAGAGCTAGCAGATGGCTGTCAGTCACGTGTATGATCCAGGTGATAGATGAAGGTAGATTGTCTAATGGCTGAGAAACAAAGAGGAGCGTTAGAGTGGGTTTAATGGCTAGCAGAAGGGGTGTAAGGGGGAGAAAAGATCTCAGATGTGGGCAGACGCACCTGCTCAAGCAGCATCATGAGCTGAGGCAGCACGACAACACAAGCAACAGAGTTGCAGGTGAAAACAACAGATTTTCTTTTACAGTATTAGGTTCACCTTGTTTCCAAGGTCTCTGGCTGGGTGACAGTTAAAAGGAAGAATGATCTTGGATTCTTGTCAGAAAGACAGATAAAAATTTGGGAATAATACTATTAGATATGTCAAGAGAGGTTAACTCAGAGTTTGAAGAGGGAGTATCTGAAGTGAACTGAGTCCTGTGGGTATGAGAAGGTCATTGGCTGACAAATCTTGTGAATGCATTTAAGAAGCTGCAAAGACCAGTTGGTACTATAAGTTGAAAACACGAAATAGGTAGATCTGAGCCTAGAGTGCACTGAAGAACTCTGGAAATATCTAAAAAAGTCATGACTTCCAATGCTGTCTTTATGATCAATGGGATAAAAAGACCTAGTCAAATAAATTGATTATTAACAAGTCATGCAATTAGATTTGGATGTTAAATTTCTGGGTGTTTTTTTTGTTGTTGTTTTGTTTTGTTTTGTTTTGTTTGGTTTGGTTTTTCGAGACAGGGTTTCTCTGTACAGCCCTGGCTGTCCTGGAACTCACTTTGTAGACCAGGCTGGCCTTGAACTCAGAAATCCACCTGCCTCTGCCTCCTAAGTGTTGGGATTAAAGGAGTGCGCCACCACGCCTGGCTATGAATTGTATTTCTTAATTAGCCCCTTAGTTTTCTGAATCAAGTACATGATGTCATTTTTTGACTTCTTCAAATACCTTGCTCTCTGCATGGATGTTTGTACTACCTGATGAAGTTATTTATTACTTCCCTCCATACATTTGATTTTATTTCCCTGTGCTTTACTTTGGGTCTTCCAAGAATATGTTGTTAAAAGAAGACAAAACATGAAAACATTTTTATTAGAGGAAATACCTGTAAAGGAAAAAGGAAGCTAGCTGGAGAATTGTCTAAAAACAATGTAAATTTGATGCCAAAGGAAGAGTGGAAATGTTGTAAACTGTGATGCAGTCAGAGGAAGCATCACAAGCTTGTCTCTAAGCCACCAGGGCGTCGCATCTCAAGAATAGACCTGTGGTAGTATCTCGGTGTGTTCACCAGCAGAGAAGAGTCTCCAAGAAGTGTAGGGTTTATACATATGAGAACACTAGACCACAGAAGAGACAAGAACTTTTTGGGCTAATGCACTCTTCAGAGCTGGAGAATGAAGAGAGCCAGTCTTGTGACTGTCATTGAGATATCAGTGGTAACCTCTTCAAAAACATAAGTACATTTAATGCATACTTTCTTCCATAACAACTAGAAAAATACAGTTTTCAAATACATACATGCATGCATATGAATAGAGACTTATGTATGCAAGTAAATAAAGTGCTAGAAAATACATTAATTTTAGATTCATCTTAATTATATGCTGTTTCATAATAAATGCAAAAGTACTACAAGAAAGGATGTTTAGATCATTCCCCATTTCTGACACCCGAGATAACATTTATACTCCTAAGGATCAACAGTCACCAAGAGGGTGCTAGAACTTGATACTATTCAGTAATGTTCACCAATTCTCTGAACCCATATAATGTGATAAGTGTTCCTTACTTTTTCATTGTGTGACTTCCTTCTTTCCCCCTTCATCTATATGTAGAGGTTATAACAATATCACTTAGATTCTTACTGCACACTCCTCACACTTTCATTAAACTAATTATCTTGAAATATAATTAGCTAATTACAGAGAGAGGTAGATAATGATTGTGAATGGAATGTAAGATAAGCATTAATGAACAGCAACAGGATCCAAATATCGCAGTCAGGGATAAGACATTCAGACTTGGCAGAGAGACAAGGAATATTCAATAACCTTTTGATCAGATGCACTTGAAACAGAACTAACAATGCTACACTGTGTTATTGCAACTGGGTAGGGATCCAAGTCTTCCCTTGAAAATCCAACAAAACACCTTTATATTTCAGTGGTTCAAATAATGCTCTGAAGTATCTTGATGCAAACTGATTGCAATTTGTCAACTGAACGTTTTAGCCCTTCTGTTTCCTATGCTTTTTAGAGAGCATTATATGGGAAGGATTTGTTTTCATTTGTAACTATTGTCAGAACAACAGAATGTATTATAATTAAGTTACACATGCTTTTGAAGGGCCGGTATTCTAAAATTTAAATTGTTCACAATATGGTAAGGCCATATTTGTTTGAAGTGAAAGAAAAAGAACAGGTTGAAAATAGATTTTTTAATTAACTGGCCCAGAATCAGAGCAATTTTCAAATAAAAATACAATAGAGAATCTAATCAGATAGATTATTTACCCAGAATAATTGAATCTATGCTCCTGGAAAGTCCTTTAGAATGTGCATTGGCTGCAATGTTTTTAGTTATCTAAGTGTGTTAACTGGCTGGAGTCCAGAACTAAGGTAACATGTAGTGGAGATAAAACTTCTGTAGGAGCCACCTGCCTCATCTGGAGAACTACACTAATATCAGAGTCAGTGGTAACACTCTGCTAACTGTTGCACTGGTGACATGAGTAAGCTGCTTCCAAGCCCCTTTGCACAATGTCTTTATTGTATTGGATCAGAGTAGTATACCTGCCTAGAATGCCTCCCCATTAGAAAGTGGATGCTTCTGAAGATACAGATAGAAGCTAATTCACCTTTTGATTCCCCGGCTAATTTCTAACTGACCTTTGACATACATCAGCTGATGTACAATATAAACAATGCAGAAAACTAAAATGAGTTTATCTCCATGCATTATTTACTCATGATCTATGTGGCATGTTGGCTACAAATGAAAGGGAAACCAAGGAATCACTTGGGAACGTGTGGTTGTCTAGAATAGATCTTCTGAGAAGGTTGAAATGCTGGAAAGAGAAGACAAAAACCAGGAATCATTAATAACCTAAGAGGGAGCTTTGTCCTTTGCCCAGTCTATGATGAACACTGACAAAAAGCAACTCTGGAGGAAGGGGTTTATTTCCTCTTACGAGCTACAGCCAACCATCTAAGACTTCCAGAGCAGAAACTCAAGGCAGAAGCTTGAAGCAAAACTTACAGACAAATGCTGCTTATGGGCTTGGTCTTAGGCTTACCCAGCTACAGTTCTTATATAGCCCAAGCCCACCTGCTCAAAGATGATACTACCCTTATATAACAATAACATGCAATTTTTATCGCTATTGCTCTATAATACACTTTGAAGTGAGGGCTGGCTATTCCTTCAGAAGTTCTTTTATTGTACAGCATTGTTTTAGCTATCCCATAACTTTAATTTTTCAAAGCCTGTTTTTAGTGATGGTTTTTAAGTGCTTTAACCTCCCTTTTAGCTCACCACCTACCAGAGGTAGTGGAAAGGAAAGTATAAGGAAAAAAAATTTGGAGAAAAATCCCATCTGTGTTGTCAGGAAATCAGCAGTTCAGTTCACAGGTCATCAGTGGCAGCTCAGCCCACTTGCAAGCATGTCCCGGGTATACCAGCAGTCCAGTTCAGCAGTGTCAGGATAGCAGCAGTGGTAGCATAGCCTAACAGAAGCAGCCAGGCCACAGCTGAATTCGCATGGATCAGCAGGAGGAATAAGATCACCAGAAGTTCTTGATGAGGTCTCTCTCACAGTCCATTGAGTCCTAGCTATACTCCCTCCAAACATCACATGTCTTCCCCAAGTCTTGCCTCACCATGTCTTTCCTCAGCATATGACTTTGACTCTGCAAAACTCCATGTGAGTCTGTATCAGCTGACATCACTCTGCCCAATCAGTTGGAGTCTGAGGAATCAACAAGAAGCCACAGGTACCACCAGAAGCTTTCTCTCTATACAGTCTCAACAAACGGAGCTCAACTATGCAATGTAAGGCAGATTGAAACTTACATGTTGTTAGTGAAGAATCTTTCACAAGTCCTTTCTTTTATTTTCCATTTTTTTATTAGATATTTTCTTTATTTACATTTCAAATGCTATCCCGAAAGTTCCCTATACCCTCCCCCGCCCTGCTCCCCTACCCACCCACTCCCACTTCTTGGCCCTGGCATTCCCCTGTGTTGGGGCATATAAAGTTTGCAATACCAAGGGGCCTCTCTTCCAGATAATGGCTGACTAGGCCATCTTCTGCTACATATGCAGTTATAGACACGAGCTCTGGGGGTGCCGGTTACGAAAAGATGAACTATCCAGAGACTACCCAACCCAGGGATCCATCCCATAATCAGTCACCAAACTCAGACACTATTGCATATGCCAGCAAGAGTTTGCTGAAGGGACCCTGATATAGCTGTCTCATATAAGGTTATGCCAGTGCCTGGCAAATACAGAAGTGGATGCTCACAGTCATCTATAGGATGGAACACAGGGCTCCCAGTGGAGAAGCTAGAGAAAGTGCCCAAGAAGCTGAAGGGGTCTGCAGCCCTAGAAGAGGAACAACACAAGTCCTTTCATGTGCTTGCTTTAGTGAAACATTCTTTCACTTTGTCCACTTCAGGAAAACACTCCTTCATATGTTTGCCCCAGCAAAAGAACATATGACTCAATTGACCTTCCAATGAACCTTTAATTTTCCACTTCACTATCTTGGGTTTTTCTTTTTCCCTATGAAGTTGATGATTGCTCTTTCAATGTCTGTAAAAAAAGTAAAAAAGAAAAAATAAGTGTTGCAATCTTGATGGTGATTGCAGTAAATCTGTAAATTGCTTTTGTTAAGAAGTCCATTTTTATTATGTTAATCCTATGATCCATGAACATGGGAGATCTTTCCACCTTCTGATAACTTCTTCAGGAACTTGAAGCTCTTGTCATACAGATATTTGCTTTGTTAGAGTCACACCAAGATATTTTATATTATGTGTGTCCATTATAAAGAGTGTTGTTTCCCCAATTTCTTTTTTCAGCCTGTTTATCATTTGTATAAAGGAAGGCTGCTGATTTCTTTGAGCTAATTTTATATCCTCACTTTGCTAAGTTGTTTATCAGCTGTAGGACTTCTCTGGTAGAATTTTGAGGACCATTTATGTATACTATCATATCATCTCTGAACAGTAATAATTTGATTTCTTCCTTCCCAATTTATATCCCTTTGAATTCCTTTGGCAGTCTTATTGCTCTATCTAGGATTTCAAGTAGTACGTTGAAGCGATAGCGAGAGGAGTGACAGTGAAATGCAAATCAAAACAACTCTGAGATTCCTTCTTACAACCATCAGAATGGCTATGTCCAGTACCACAACTGATAGCTCACACTAGCTGGGGTACGGAGCCAGGTGTGCAGTACCACACCTGATATCTCACACTAGCTAGGAACACTACTGCAGTGTTAGTGGGAGTGCGTACTTGCTTAACAACTCTGAAAATTAATTTGGCAGTTTCTCAGAAAATTGGGAATAGTTCTACCCCAAGACCAAGCTATACCACTCCTGGACATATACCTAAAGGATACCCCACCATACTATAAGAACACTTCCTCAGCTGTCTTCATAGCAGCTTTTGCATAATAGCCAGAAGCTGGGAACAACCTAGATAGATATCCTTTAACTGAAGAATGGATACAGAAAATGTGGTACATTTACACAATGGAATATTACCTGGCTACTAAAAACAATGACATCATGAGCTTTGCCAACAAATGGGTGTTTTGCCCAGACCCAGAAAAAACATATGGTATGTACTCTTTTATATGAGGATATTTTCCATAAAGGATAACGATGCTACAACTCACAGACCCACAAAAGCTAATTCACAAGGAAGGTTCAGTGGGGAGGGGAGACAAAATCTCACAAAGAATGGGAAACAGAATAGGCATTACCAATGGATGGGAAGAAGAGACTGGACAGGGGTGTGGGGTTGGAGATGTGAACAGGAGGGATACGTTGCTGGAAGGAGAGACTAGGAGAGAAAACTAGGGAGGGGGCATCACTGCTGAAGGTGTTTATCAGAGAATGAATGAAATAGTGTCTTTCTTTTTCTCTTTTGTGGAATACTTTGAGGAATATTGGTATTATCTCTTCTCTGAAAGACTGGTAGAATTCTGCACTGAAACCCTCTGGCCCTGAACTTTGCCATGCTTTGCCTTGCCTTGCCTTGCCTTGCCTTGCCTTGCCTTGCCTTGCCTTGCCTTGCCTTGCCTCGCCTCGCCTCGCCTCGCCTCGCCTCGCCTCGCCTCGCCTCGCCTCGCCTTGCCTTGCCTTGCCTTGCCTTGCCTTGCCTTGCCTTGCCTTGCCTTGCTTTGCTTTGCTTTGCCTTGCTTTGCTTTGCTTTGCTTTGCTCTTCTTGTTTTGGTTTGGTTTGGAAACTTAATCACTGCTCCTATATCCTTCAGGGTTATGAGACTATTTACATAGTTTACCTAATGTTGATTTAACCTTGATAAGTGGCATCTTTCTAGAAAATCATCCATTTTTATAGATTTTCCACTTTTGTTGAGTAGAAGCTTTTGAAATAAGATCTAATAATCTTTTTTCTTTCTTTCTTTCTTTTTATTTCCTCAGTTTCTGTTGTTATGTCTCCCTTTTCATTTCTGATTTTGTTCATTTGGCCTTCTCTGTGCCTTTTAGTTAATTTGGCTAGAGGTTTATCTATTTTGCTGATTTTCTCTTGCTTTTGATGATTCTTTGTATTTTTCCCTTTGTTTGTAACTGATTGATTTCAGCCCCGTGCTCTACTATTTCCTGCTGTCTACTCTTCTTGGATGTGTTTGCTTCTTGTTTCAAAGGTTTCCCGTGTGCTGTTAAGTTGCCAGTATAAGGTCTGTCCTATTTCTTTGTGAAGGCACTTTGTTCTATGAATTTTCCTCTTAGCACTAATTTCATTGTGTCCCATAAGTTTGGGTATGCTGTTCCTACATTTTAATTAAATTCTAAAATGTCATTATTTTTCTCTTCACCAACTGATCGTTGAGTAGAGAGCTGTTCAGTGTGCATGAGGATATGGGCTTTCTGTGGTCTGTTTTTGTTGAAGTTCAGCAAGGACTTATCTCAATTTTCTTGTATATGTTGAGGCTTACGTGGTGCTTAATTATATGGTCGCTTCTGGAGAGGATTCCATGAGGTACCAAGTATAAATGAGCACTTGTTCTTACTCCATCACCGTTGGTCCTGGACAGGGACTTCCTACCTCCAGTTATGTCCAAAGTCCTTGCTGGATATTATAGAGTCATGAATTTCTCAAGTCACATCTATTCCCCAGCCAAACACAGCAGTTTTTCAGTTTTGTTCTTTTCTTTTTTTTTTTTTTTTTTTTTTTTTTGGTCTCTCACTCACTCTAGCCCTACTCATTTTCCTGAAACACACCACCCAAGCTTCTGACTCATATCATTGTGTTACTTCCCTCTGAAGGAAATGTGTGCTTTCAGACAGACATATACCTCCTCTTCAATCAGGTCTCACTTCTATTTTAAGTCTTTAAATCCTATCTGGAACCTTATTTATATTGACCTTCTACATTTTTTGTATTTTATATATACAATGTTTAAAAATAGGTAAATTTCCAGAAATCTGTATGTCATTTTTGTGCAGGGGCTGTGGTAATCTTCTTGATATCATCTCAAGTTTAGTGTGCAAGCCACCATATACATAAAGGTAACCACATAGGAACCTCGGCTGCACATACAAGCAGTAGATAAAAATCTGTAGGCAAATAATGAAAATGCAAAACAGTAACTGAAAATGTATACAAGAAGTGATTCAAAATGTCATGAAAGTAGAAAAAGAGGCAGACAGATTATTGGCTGGCTAATTGAGGTTGCCACATTGGCAGACAGAAAGCAACCTAATTGCTAAGTTCTTGGAGACTTTAAAAGAAAATTTCAGATGCTGGCGTCAAATCCTTGGAAACACAAGACAAAAGGCTAAAAGAGGGTGTTTAAAAAATAAATAGGTAAATTAAGGAAGAGATAACATGAGCAGTTTTGTCTCTTCTCTACTGAGACTAATATTAAATTTTACTAATGAAGATTAAGAACAAATTTGCAGTCTTGCTCCTATTTGAAGCCATGTAAATAGTGGATTGTCAAATGCAACATCACATGTTACAGTTGCTGGGAAACCCTGCACGTTCATTTTTTAATGTTTTCTAACAACTTAAATGCACAATTATCCAAGACAACTTGGCTGATGCACCTTTTACTATGGGCAAGAATGTCTTGGACACTCAGTTTCTCCATTGACTCCTCTATTTTACAGGCATGTGAAAATTAGACACCTCCCCAAATCTAGTGAAATAAAACTTTCATCACAAGTGTACCAAATTCCCGGAAATCTTTTTTTGCAAGCAAGAGTTCTTTGTTGCCAGCAGGTTTTATGAAAATTGTAATCAGATCCCAGTCTGATTCCTTATAACATGGTGCCATCTAGAGATTAAAGCTGATGTTGCTACAAGCTACATTATCCCGAACCAATTTCTAGACTGCAACATTGTATTTTATTAGGGATATGTTTAATAGGGTGTTTTAAGTGTCTATTACAGACTATCTAAATGTAATGCACTTAAAATAAATTAATGACTGCTCAAGTCAATAGGAGAACGCTTTGCTTAGGAATTTCACAATATACTATGACATTAAAAGGTTTATGTTTGGTAGGAAGGTATAGTCAAACTTTTACAAAGAAGCAAGGCAGTGCAGCCTGCACCTGTTTACCTTGGGCCTGAACTCTGCAGCCAGTCCCACAGCACTGAGAGGAAGCTCCACTCCCAGGCACTCTAACATGCCCAGGATCACAGGATCAGTTGTGAGGAGGAGACAGCATCTGTTCCAACACCACCAGGAGTAACTGGGACCAGTGGGGCACAGGGACACAGGAAACCCCTCCCTACCAGTGACTCAGGTTCCTTTCCAGTTTGAGCAGGTTCCCTGAATAGACTTTGGGTGCAAACCTTGCAGTCAGTATACAACACCGAGAGGAAGCTACACTCCCAGGTGCTCTAACATGCCCAAGATCCCAAAACAACCTTGAGATTCTACCTCACACCAGTCAGAATGGCTAAAATCAAAAACTCAGGGGACAGCAGATGCTAGTGAGGAAGTGGAGAAAGAGGAACACTCCTCTATTGTTGGTAGGATTGAAAGCTCGTACAACAACTATGGAAATCAGTTTGGCTGTTCAACAGAAAATTGGACATAGTATTACCTGAGTACCCAGCTATACCATTCCTGGGCATACCCAGAAGATGCTCCAACATGTAATAAGGACAAATGTTCATAGAAGCCTTATTTATAATACCAGAAGCCATCATAGCGGTCTCCAGGCCTTCCACTTCTGTCATAAGCCATTAGATCTCCCCCTCTGGGTGGTGGCAGAGGAGAAAGAAGAAGATTCTGGGCTCTGCTGACACCCTGGCCACCTCAACCAGGAGGAGGTGGAGGAGGTCCTCAATGAAGGCTCATATCATCATAATCTCTTCTAGAAGGAGGCATGGGGTGCCCACCCCGACCAGGAGGCATTCTGTCCAAACCACCTCTTCCCCTCATGGGCAGTCCCACAGGCCATCCTCCGCGATCATCAAACATCATTGTAAAACCACCATAATCATAGGTATTATCATAAAAGTTGGTATCGTAAGGTTGTGCATGTCCTTTGATGGGAGACTCAGATATAAGGTCAAGGATGATCTTGATGCATTCTACGACCGTATCAAGTTTTCCTCCAATAAGAACAACTCTGTCAGTAGAGTGAGGGCAGCACTCCCGGAAAAGCTTGATTGTTGTCTGAGTGTTTTCTCGACGTTCTTTGATTTTAGCACCTTTAACACCAATTATTCCTCCTGCTAGACTCTGATGAATCAACAGTCTCAACTTGCAAGCAAAGTCACTTCCTTTATAATGTTAGTAATTTAAGCATTCCACGGCATCAGATTCGAGCAAGAGCTGGCTGGTTGCAGTGGGTAATGGCAACTGGAGGTTCTCTTCCAAGGTAGGAATGATTTTCTTCAGAATTTCTCCAATTGTCTCAATATCAGTACTGATAGTCTGCGCTCGGGGCCACTGCTGCCTGGGACTGAAACACTGGCATTGTAGTCTGTACAGCGAGCCTTTAATATTCTTGACTCCTTAGCACTCTTGCTCTGAAGCAAAATGCGCAATTCAACCATCTCATCAGTGTTTCTTGATCTTTTAAAGGCTTGCTCCTCTTCCATATCTTCTGCAGGGCGTTTACCAAATTCAACATTGGTTTCGGTGTTGGGGAAAGTTTCTTCTGGTTGTTCGGTCTCCATTTTCTTGAATTAAATGGATCCACCAATAAGCTGCAATCGAGTAGGAGAGGAGCACAATGGCCACGTCTGCAGCGCTGTTGACTGTAGCGCCCTCCTCCTTTCAGAACTTGGCTTCAGTGCTGATGAAACTTGGGACTCTGCAATTGACACATGGAACCCATCAGAATGGCAAATGGCTTATGAACCATAAGGTGGTTCTGGATATGACTATTTCAGGGGGACGTGGCTCATATGGTAATCTTGGCGGACCTATTATCACTACACAAGTAACTATTCCCAAAGATTTGACTGGATCTATTATTGGCAAAGGTGGTCAGCGGATTACACAAAGTTGTCATCAGTCTGGAGCACCTGTCAAAACTGATGAACCTTTACAAGGATTTGAAGATCGGATCATTACCATTACAGAAACACAGGAACAGATATAGAACTCACAGTATTTGCTGCAGAACAGTGTGAAGCAGTATGCAGATGTTGACGGATTCTAATGCACGATATTTTTTTTCTTTTTTATAGTGTGAAGCAGTATTCTGGAAAGTTTTTCTAAGACTAGTGAAGAACTGAAGGAGTCCTGCATCTTTTCTGTCTTTCTTTTTTTTTTTTTCTTTTTTTTTAAAAATCTGCTTCTGTTTAAAAAGCCAACATTCCTCTGCTTCATAGGTGTTCTGCATTTGAGGTGTAGTGAAATCTTTGCTGTTCACCAGATGTAATGTTTTAGTTCCTTACAAACAGGCTTGGGGGGCGGGGGGTGGCATGCAAAAACTAACAATGAAATTTTGAAACAGCAGCAGAGTGACTTTTATTTTTTTGTTCATTGTTAGTGGTTTTAAAAAAAATTCCCCCCATGTAATTACTGTGAACACCTTGCTTTGTGGTCACTGTAACATTGGGGAGTGGGACAGGGAGGAAAGTAATAGTCCACATGTCCCTGGCATTTGTTCATAGCAGTGTGCAGAATGTAATGCTCTTCTGTAAGAAATGTTTTGTGATTTTTAAAATAAATTTAGTGAATCTATTTTAGGTAGTTTTTAAAAAATTTTTTTCAATTTTTATTAGGTATTTTCTTCATTTACATTTCAAATGCTATCCTGAAAGTTCCCCATACCCTCCACAATCCCCACCCTGCTCCCCTACCTGCCCACTCCCACATCTTGGCCCTGGCATTCCCCTGTACTGGTGCATATAAAGTTTGTATGACCAAGGGGCCTCTCTTCCCAATGATGGCCAACTAGGCCATCTTCTGCTACATACGCATCTAGAGACACGAGCTCTGGGGGTACTGATTAGTTCATTTTGTTCTTCCACCTATAGGGTTGGAGACCCCTTCAGCTCCTTGGGTACTTTCTCTAGCTCCTCCATTGGGAACCCTGTGTTCCAGCTAATAGCTGACTGTGAGCATCCACTTCTGTGTTTGCCAGGCACTGGCATAGCCTCCCACGAGACAGCTATATCAGGGTCCTTTCAGCAATATCTTGCTGGCGTATGTAATAGTGTCTCCATTTGGTGGCTGATTATGGGATGGATCCCTGGCTGCAGCAGTCACTGGTTGGTCCATCCTTTTGTCTCAGCTCCACACTTGATCTCTGTAACTCCTTCAATGTGTGCTTTGTTCCTAATTCTAAGAAGGGGCGAAGTGTCCACACTTTGGTCTTCATTCTTCTTGAGTTTCATGTGTTTTGCAAATTGTATCTTGATAATCTAAGTTTCTGGGCTAATATCCACTTATCAGAGAGTACATGTGGTGTTCTTTTATTTTTTAAAGACAATTTCAAATGGTGGTTGAATTTTCCAGCCCACCCCTAAACTAAACACTGAGTTTGATTTTCAGCAGCTCCTCTGTTGGATTAAGTGCACCTCTTGGATATAGACAAAATACATTGGCAAATTCAGTTTGGGTGACTTCTTAATGGTTGGAAAGACTTGACTTGATAAATTTCCATCACATATTCATGCTTATAATAAGCTTGGGATTTTGTTTTGTTTTGCAAATGTTTGCCACTACCTTTCAACAGTTTTCTGTTAGTTGTGGAGAACTGTGGTGGGAGCAATACTACAAGAGTTAAAGCATCTTAAGTATATGTCAGAAGCCTGATGGGCAATGAGCTTTATTAACCAGAGTAACACTTGGGTATGGAAGTGGCTGATGCTGAATAAATCCTGGTTATTTTTGTTTGATAACTTCTCATCTATAGACTTAAATCTGTCAACCTGCTAGTGTCTTGTTAGTTGAAATACACACACACACACACACACACACACACACACACAACTTTTTTCCATTGTATGCATAATGAAAGAAAAAAGATGTGCCATTTCTCTGTTGTGTGTTGAATTATGTAGGAAATGTTTGTGAACGATTCAAAAAAAATGGAAAAAGTTCCTGTGGATGTTTTGTGTAGTAACTTGGCTTCTGTATTGTTAGTTCAAAGTCCACATCTAAATAAAACTTCCATGATGTTAGTTTTGACGTGTGCCCAATTTGAAAAGAGGTTGATTCATACATGTAAAGTTTGTTGAAGTGTTCCTCTTGTAAAAAAATACAATAATCTTAGATTAAAAAAATATTAATAATACCAGAAGCTGGAAAGAACCCAGATGTCCCTCTACAGAGGAATGGATACAGAAAATGTGGTACATTTACACAATGGAGTACTACTCAGCTATTACAAACGATGAATTCATGAAATTCCTAGGCAAATGGATGGAACTAGAAGATATTATCCTGAGATAGGTAAGCCAATCACAAAAGAACACCCATGGTATGCACTCACTGATAAGTGGATATTAGCCCAAAAGCTCCAAATACCCAAGATACAATTCACAGACCACATGATGCTCAAGAAGAAGGAAGACCAAAGTATGGGTGCTTCTGTCCTTCTTAGAAGGGGAACAAAATACTTACAGAAGCAAATATGGGCACAAAGTATAGAGCAGAGACTGAAGGAAAGGTCATTCAGAGACTGTCCCCCCTGGGGATTCATCCCATATACAGTTACCAAAGCTAGACACTGCTGTGGATGCCAAGAAGTGCATGCTGAAAGGATCCTGATATGGTTGTCTCCTGAGAGACCCTGCCAGTGCCTTAAAATACAGAGCGGATATTCACAGTCAACTGTTGGTCTGAGAGTGGGATCACCAATAGAGGAGTTAGAAAAAGGACTGAAGGAGATCAAGGGGTTTGTAATCCCATCAGAAGAACAATATCACCCAACGAGACCCCCAGAGCTCCCAGTGACTAAGCCATCAACCAAGGAGTACAAATGACTCCAGCTGCATATGTAGCAGAGGATGGCCTTGACAAGCATCAATGGGAGGAGAGGTCCTTGGTCCTATGAAGGCTTGATAGATGTCCTAGTGTAGGGGAATGAAGGGCAGGGAGGTGGGAGTGGGTGGGTGGGTGGAGGAACACCTTCATAGAAGCAGGGGGAGGGAGGATTGGATAGGATAGGGGGTTTCCGGGAGGGAGGGGAACTAGGAAAGGGAATAACACTTGAAATGTAAATAAAGAAAAGATCCAGTTTTAAAAACAGACGCAAGGCAGTGTTCTTATGTAGAAAACATTTGTAAAATGGCTCAGGTGAGGCAGGCACTTAGGCAGACATCAGTTCCCTGGCTCCTCCATTTCAGCGACACACTCACTTGATAGCTTGGAAAGAACAGAAGTGCCCTTTCACACAGTTCTGAACACAGAAATCTAAAGTCAAGACACCTAAAGGCAGAATTCCCTCTAAAGGCTTTAGGGAAGACCTTTCCTCTTCATACCTCACAATTTCTGGTGACGTGAGCAGTCTTGCTCTTGATTCCCTGGGCCTTGGCCATATCACTTCAGTCTCCCTCTGTTCAGTGAGTCACTGCGGGTGTAGGGCTCCACTCTGTATTCTTGCCTCTGCTTCTCCTGGATATCTCTTCTCTGATATCTCCTCTCTGAGTCTTTCCTTTCCATGTCTTGGTAGTACAATTGCTGGACTGAGGCTCTTCCTGGAGAATTCACGATGACATCTTAGCTTGCAGAACCTTGATAACATCTGTGAAGACTCTTTCTGCCAAATAAGGTAACGTTCTTAAGTTCCAGGGACTTAGTGTCCTCTTATCTTTTAGATGGTTGTCACTCATCAGATCACATTCTGGTTCTTTTATGCAAAAAGTAAGGTGTTGATGTCATTAATTTTATCACACTGTTGAAAGGAAAGCTTTCCTTACCAACTGCAGCCCTGCTATTTATGACTACTAAAAAGTCCTATAATGATGCTGCTAAATATAGCACGGTGCGCTGTGGGGTACAGGTCGCTCAGGTAATAAAAGTGATCCTCATTGTATCATAAGCAAATATTCTAAGATGAAATGATACAGGAGGGAAAAGTGGCAAAGAGTGACTTAAAGGGATTCATGGAGGAAATAAAGTGAACTAATGCTCAAAGAAAGAGCTGTCCATGGCATTGAGAAAGCTCTCACAGCTACAGATGCCAGCTTTTGAGAAGCCTTCTAACCTTGTCCACACCAAACACCATTACTTTGTTGAAACAAGAACTTTGTTAAAATGTACTTGTCAGGCTCCCAGCCAGGCTCTGTTACAGTGTAGCCATGGCAGCAACTAGTGAGGGAGTAATGGTGGAGTCGGCCTGGAAATGTCAGGATACAGAATTGTTGACATATCTATCATGTGTATTAAAATGAGTGGAGTAAAGAAGGATAGCCCACAGAAGACACTAGAGAGGACAGAAACACAAGCAAGACAGAAACATCTAAGAAATTATTTAAATAGTCTGGTGAAGCAGCAAGTTCGGGTGTTGACCTGATGACAACAGGGAATTAAAGGGGATTTCCGCAAGAAGAAATAGATGTCAGCTTCTCACTGCTAAGCATGGAGAACGTGAGGAGAGAGAAGCATAAAGAAAGCTTATAGGTAAGGATGACTCACAACATGATGTCCTCAAAGGAATGAGACAATGAGTCTTAGGAAAAGCTATATGTGCACATCATAAAATAGGAAGACATACACTTTTGATCAACTTTAGGTTCTTCTTTTAAAAGAAATTGATGGTGGATACAAAAGAAATTGAGTCAGTATGATTTGCTTTGTAATTAAATTGAGTTGCTAGCTAGAAACGATTGGTACTGGAGTTCCCCAAACCCTCAGGGTCACGGAAAAGGTCATTTTGAAAACTGAAAAAATAGAGTTGTTCTTTCTCTACCATGACTCTTATTTTAGGCTAAACAGGCAACTGCACACCAACACATTGTTCGTGTTTTGACTTGCAAACATCTATACTTCATAAAAAAAAACAGCGTTCACAACCCTACTTCAGATTGACAGTCACTTTAACACCAAATAATTCTGAGAAAAGATTTTGTTTAAAAAATGAAAATTAAAATTCTCTCCAGGTAGAGTTTTTCTCATTGTTGCCAATTTTTAAAGCAAACTGCTTATTAATAGCTTGAAGAGATAATTATATAGTGACTTCAGGTGTGTTTTTCTCTTAATTTTCTATTTGGCAATCCTTAGGCTGTCATCTTCTCAGTGTTTTCTATTTCATTATTAATTATTTTATTTCTTTACATCTCAAATGTTGCTCCCCCTCCTCTTCCAGTCCCTCCCCCCAAATTCTTCCCCCATCTCACTCCCCTTCACTCAGAGAGGATGGCTCCCCACGGCATTTCCTCCTCCCTGGGCCATCAAGTCTCCACAAGACTTACATGCATCCTCTCCCACTGAGGACAGACAAGGCAGTCCTCTACTGCATATGTGCCTAGCCTAGGACCAGCCCATGTACACACTTTGTTTGGTGGCTTTGTCTCTGGGAGCTCCCAGGGATCCAGGTTAGTTGACACATGGTTTTCATCTGGGGTTGCCAATCCTTTCAATTCCTTCAATCCTCTCTCTAACTAATCCATACGGGTCATGCCCTGACCTCAGACCCATGCTCCAATGCTTGGCTGTGAGTGTCTGCAGCTGTCTCAGTCAGGGTTGGTAACCACCCATGAGATGGATCCCAAGTTGGACCAGTCACTGGTCAGCCATTTAAGTCTCTGCTCCATTTTTGTCCCTGCATTTTCTTTAGACAGGAACAATTTGGGGTTGAAATTTTTAATGGTGGGTTGGTGTCTCCATTTTTCAACTAAAGGCCTTGTCTATCTATGGGCTAAGGTCTATTCAGGTTACATATCCTCAATGCTGGGCAGTTCAGCTAAGCTCATCTACACTGAGCCTTGGGGGCCTCCCCTATCCCAGATCTCTGGGATTTTCTAGAGGTTTCCCCCACTCCTCATCCCTGGCAGCTGCGTATTTCATTCATTCTCCTGACTCCCCCCCCCATGTCTAATACCTTTTCCTCTCCTGCTTCCCTCTCCCACCCAGGTCCATCCCTCCCTCTAAATCCCATTTTGTTCCTCCTTCTAAGTGAGATTCAAGTATCCTTACTTGGGCCTTCCTTCTTGTTTAACTTCTTACAGTAGGGTGTACGATGGGTATTCTCTATTTTTGGCTAATAATTTATCAGTGAGTACATAACATGTATGTCCTTTTGTGTCTAGGTTACCTCACTTGGGATATTTTCTAGTTCTATCCTTGTTTGTAATAGCTGAATAGTATTCATTTGTGTCAATGAATTACATTTTCTGTATCTATTCTTTGGTGGAGGAACATCTGTTGTTTCCAATTTCTGGTTATTATGAATAAGGCTGCTATGAATATAGTGGAGCATGTATCCTTGTGCTGTGGTGGAGCATCTTTGGGATAGATGCCCAGAAGCGGGATCATCAGGGGGAATTATTTCCAATTTTCTGAGGAACTTCCAGATTCATTTCCAGAGTGCTTGTTCCAGTTTTCAATCCCACCAGCAATGCAGGGATGTTTCCCTTTCTCCATATCCCCACCAGCATGTGCCATTCCTTGAGTCTTTTATCTTAAACCATTTTCATTGGTGTTAAGTAAAATTTCTGGATTGTTTTGATTTGCATCTCCCTGATGACTAAGGATGTTGAACATTTCTTTGAGTGCTTTTTGGATATTCGAGATTCCTCTGTGAGAATCATCTGTTTAGCTCTGTAGCCCATTTATTTTTTAATTTGGTTGTTTGGTTTGTTAGAGTCTACCTTCTTGAATTCCTTATATATTTTGGATATTAGCTCTCTGTCAGATGTAGGGTTGATGAAGCTCCTTTCCCAATCTGTAGGTTGTCATTTTGTTCTATTGACAGTGTCCTTTGCCTTATAGAAGCTTTTTAGTTTCACAAGGTTCCATTTACCAATTGTTGATCTTAAAGCCTGAGCCATTGGTGTTCTATTCAGAAAAATGTCTCCTGTGCCAATGTGTTTGAGGCAATTTCCCACTTTATCTTCTATTAGAATTGGTATATTAAGTAAAACAAGCTGTCTTCCCACTGTGAGCAAGCCTCATCCAAAATACTGAATTATAGACAAAAACTAACATCTGGGCAAGAAGGAATCTACTCTGCTGTCTGGCAATCCCCACACTAAGAACATACCCCATCAATTCTCCTTCTCTGTGATGGTTTGAATATGACCCACCCAGGGAGTGGCACTATTGGAAGGGGTGGCCTTATTGGAGTAAGTTTGTCACTATGGGTATGAGCTTTGAGACCCTCATCCTAACTGCCTGGAAGCCAGTATTCTGCTAGCAGCCTTCAGATGAAGATGTAGAACTCTCAGCTCCTCCTGCACCATGCCTGCCTGGATGCTGCCATGTGCCCACCTTGATGTTAATGGACTGAACCTCTAAACCTGTAAGCCAGCCCCAATTAAATGTTGTCCTTATGAGAGTTTCCTCGATCGTGGTGTCTGTTCACAGCAGTAAAACCCTAAGCCACGCTCCCTAGCAGTGTTCTCTTCATATCTTGAAACATTTCAGCTTCCATTGTTGAGGGAAGCAATACAACAAGACACATAACCTGTTGGTAATGGCTCTCTCAAACCCCAGTATTAAGCTGATATATTCAACCAGTCTTGTTGTTTTAAATTACGTGTGAAGTAATGTGAGATTTTTGAGACACAATATTATGAAAATAATCTACATTTTTTCTTAAACTCTAATGTAATTCCCTTTGATGATATGAAGATGTTAAGTAATGAAAGTACCATAAAGGAACCTGGTCCTTATGTCCAGGGTGAAAGCTGAAATAAATGAATATTGTAACAACTTAAAGATAACATGCTTTTCCTTCTTATACATAGAATCTGACTTGGCGGCACATATATGCAATTCCAACCCTAAGGGGACTGAGGCAGAGGGATCACTGCAACTTTGAGGCCAGTAGAGGATAGCCAGGGCTATGAGAAAAGACTCTCTACTAAAGCAACTCCCAAACTAAAACTGAATTGGGAATTGTCAAGACCGTTATGTTTCTGGCTGTCAAGGACTGAAGAGATGGAACAGATGTGTGGAAACCCATGGGGATTATGAGAAAAATCTTAGGCTCTTTCGGGCAGATTGCATGATCCCAGGCAGATAGGAAGTGTCTCTTTTATGACATTGGATAGCAGAGCTCAAAAAAGTTTATTACTAATGTATGTTGAGATTGTCATAGGTTTATTTTTAAGGGCTTTTAAATTATAATGAATAGCATACTCCCCCCTCCAAAAAAAAAACCAGGAAGTAAACAGTTGTAATAGTACCACAGCAAAATTTGCTGTTTGCTTAGGGACCTTCTAGATTCATTTTAACTCTACACTTTTTTCTCCCCCTCCCAGGGGCTGAGCTTGGCTTCCCCCAGTTTCTGATTTTCTATATAATCCAGCCATTTCTGCCATGCACTCTCTTGGCCTCTTGGTCTTGGCTCCTCTCCTGATTTGTTTGTTCTCTCTCCTCTTCCTTTTATTTTTTGCTTTCCCCCATATCTCCTCTCATGGACTGGTTCAATCTGGACTCTTCCAGAAGCCACTGGCTGTACTTTCCCTCATATCTACAATAAAAACCTTCTCCTCAACCATACCTTGAAGCAGTCATTTCTCTGTTTTCATTCACACACCACAAAATACTCAGGCCAGTAGGGGTAAGTAGGGAGCAGAAGGTCCCTAAGCAGAAATGGCTGAGAGTATTCCTCAAATAAAGCACTAGAGACAGAAGGTGGAGATAGATAGAACCTATGTGCAATATCTGTGAGTTTCTGAGGCCTTGGTTTGAAAGACAATATAACTTATTGGTTAAGAATACAAAACCCAGCACATCAGGAACAGAACTCCTGCACCCAAGGCTGAGGGACCTTTGTGGAAGGCTTGGGGTTGGGGGAATCACAAGAACCAAAGGAACAGAGAGCTTGCTGTGAGAAACTACTCATGAAGAAGTCTGTCCAACCTGACCACCCAAACAAGGACAAACACGATTTAACATGTTAACGTGGAAAGTTGTTGGTGTTAGACTTGTACACTGTGTATTCAGAAGCTGAGTTATGTGCCCCTGTTCAGATTGCAGTCTGGTCTTGGGGCCATATATTAACCAATGTGCTATGAAAAATGTTCCTCAGTAGTCTCTGATTGGTTAATAAAAGGCTGGACCCTGTGAGTGAGCAGGAGAGAGATGAAGGCAGAACTAGAGATAGGGGTAGGTCTCAGGTAGGAACCACGAGAAGAAGAACAAAGGAGGTAGAAGAAGAAGAAGATCACCATGGGACAGGATGAACCATGAGCACGTAAGTAAGAGAAACTCTCCCTAAGGATACACAAGTTGGCAAATGATGGGTCAGCTATCTGATTATTAATTCCCTAGTCAGTATAAAATAGCTCAGAATGTGCTCAGCATAGGAAAGGCTGCCTGTAAATAAACTTCTAGGTTTCTGTGTCTTTTATTTAAGAGATAAGCATAAAAGAGTGGAATATAAATAGTACCACAGCAAAATTTGCTGTTTGCTTAGGGACCTTCTAGATTCATTTTAACTCTACACTTTTTCCTCCCCCTCCCAGGGGCTGAACTTGGCAAGAAAGTCACGCCACCACCGGGATCTTCTCAGTCAGCTTTTTTTTTTTTGGTATTTTGAGACAGGGTATCTCTGTGTAGTCCTGGCTGTCCTGGAACTCACTCTGTAGACCAGGCTGGCCTCGAACTCAGAAATCCGCCTGCCTCTGCCTCCCGAGTGCTGGGATTAAAGGTGTGCGCCACCACTTCCGGCCTCAGTCAGCTTTATTCAGGAGCACCTTGATAGTAGATTCCCAGGACCCAGGACAGCAGCAGAGCTGGGGGGAGGGTGTCATAGTGGTTGCTGATTGGTGCACCAAGCCACACCCATTAGCATATTGCCCATTCATTGGTGTCACAAGCCACACCTCATTAGCATATTGCCCGTTTGGGAGGGGCTATTGCTTGAGGAGGGCCTGAAGAGGGAGCCCGGTTTTCCGGAGCAACTGCCTTTCCGGAGCAACTGCCATTCCAGAGCAACTGCCATTCCTGAGCAACTGCCATTCCAGAGCAACTGCCATTCCGGAGCAACTGCCACTCCCTACAACTAATCCCATAAAAATGTATTACAGAAGATACTGAAGTGTTTTATGTTTGATGATTTAATAATACTTTAATTTACAGTTTACTGTTTATATTTTTACAGAATAACACAGGTTATTCTTTGAAACTATAAATTTATGCTTTGAACCTATAAATACAAACAAGAATCTGTAAAAACAAAATAAGAGTTTAAATTTAGCTGTTTCTTTTCTCTAATTTTTTTCTTTTTTATTGGTTATTTTATTATTCACATTTCAAATGTTATCTCCATTCCCAGTTTCCTCTTCACAATCCCCCTATTGCCTCCCCATCCTTCCTGCCTCTATGAAGGTCTCCCTCACCCACTCACTCTAGCCTCAGCACCCTAGCATTCCTCTACACTTGGTCATTGAACAACCACAGGACCAAGGGGCTTCCCTCCCATTGATGGCAGATAAGGCAATCCTCTGCTACATATTCAGCTGGAGCCATGGATCCCTCCATGTGTACTCTTTGGTTTGTGGTTTAGTCCCTGGGAGTTTAGGGGGATCCGGTTGGACCTCAAGCTATACTACAGAGCAATAGTGATTTTAAAAAAAAACATATGACATTACAGAGACAGGCAGGTAGATTGATGGAATAGAATTGTAGACCCAGAAATGACCCCACACATCTATGGTCAATTGATCTTTGACAAAGAAATCAAAACCATCCAGTGGAAAAAAGACAGCATTTCTAATAAATGGTGCTGGCTCATCTGGTGGTCGGCATGTAGAAGAATGCAAATTGATCCATCCTTATCTTGTACAAAGTTCAAGTCCAAGTGAACCAAAGGACCTTCACATAAAACTAGATATGCTGAATCTAATAGAAAAGAAAGTGAGCAAGACCTTACTCGAGCACATGGGCACTCGAGCACGTGGGCACTCGAGCACGTGGGCACTCGAGCATGTGGGCACAGGGGAAATTTTCCCTTACCAATGGTTCTCTTAAATTTTTAAAAGCATAACCATTACTCCAGGCAGTACAAAAATTAAGAAATTAATTCCTCCAAGGTAATTAGTTGAGAGTACCCCATTGTACAGAAAACACATTGGTGTCCCTCATGGTTTGTGGTAAACTGAACTTTAGTATACACAGGGGACATCTTTATTTCTTTCAATTCTTTGATAGAATTTTAAAAGTTCATGAAGTAGAACTTGGAGAGTGGCTCAACTGAACAATCACTAGCCTTGTCAACCGAGGACCTGACCCATCCGCAAGCCCATAAGGGAAATGTTGAATGTCATTGTGCATCCTGTAACCCACACTGAGGAGACAGGGACAAGCCAGGACACCTAACCAACTCCACGAGTTCCAAACTATTGAGAGACATTGACTCAGAAAATAAGGTGGATTGTACTGGCACCGTGTTTGCCACTGTTGCTGTATGTGTGCATATAACATGTGTATGTGTGTGGGAGCATTTATATTGTGGTGTGGATGTCAAAAGGCAGCTCTCTGAAGATAATTCTTTCTTCCCACCATGCATTCCATGAGTGAAATTCATCAGGCTTTTTTGGAGAGTGCTTTTGCCTGTTAGGACATGATGTTGGCCCCAGAAAAATCACTCTAAATTCACATGACCATATAAAGAAGTCTGACTTATCAACATA
>LR755175.1:186738-251590 GCA_902729485.2 Mus minutoides
GTTACAGAGATCATGTGTGAAGCTGAATCCAAAGGATGGCCCCAATGACTGCGGCTGCCAGGGATCCATCCCACAATCAGCCACCAAACATAGACACTATAGCATATGCCAGCAAGATAGTGCTGAAAGGGCCCGGATATAGCTGTCTCGTGGGAGACTATACCAATGCCTGGCAAACATGGAGGTGGAAGCTCACAGTCAGCTAGTAGATGGAACACAGGGTTCTGAAGGAAGGAGCTAGAGAAAGTACCCAAGGAGCTGAAGGGGTCTTCAACCCTCTACGTGGAAGAATAACCATGAACTAACTAGTACTCCCTGAGCTCATGTCTCTAGCTGCATATATAGAAGAGGATGGCCTAGTTGGCCATCATTGGGAAGAGAGGCCCCTTGGTCATGCAGACTTTATATGCCCCAATACAGGGGAACGCCAGGGCCAAGATGTGGGAGCGGGTGAGTAGGGGAGCAGGGCCGGGAGGGGGGAGGGTATAGGGAACTTTCTGGATAACACTTGAAATGTAAATGAAGAAAATATCTAATAAAAGTTGGAAAAAAAACTAATAAAATTATAAATTAAAAAATTATATCTGGAAATAAGATGAAAATAACAATTCACTGAAAAACAGGTATTTATAATTAACCTCAAAAAGCTTAATAAATATGGTTTTCAAGAAGTTAATATCTCAAAACTACTCCTCAGTTATATGCACAAGACATGTTTCTTTAACAACAACTCATTTCTCAAAAGAAAAAAAAATAACAAGTAAAAAAATGTTAAATGTTCCCTGTATAAGATTTCTGAATATAAGTATCACAATATCCACCCCAGTTTCCATGTGAAGTTTCTCCAAGCCCCTCTCCCTTCCAAAAACGAGCAGTGCCATAGAGTGATTGCTTTTGTGTGTGTCTGTGTGTGTGTAATAAAAGGTTTCCATTTGGTTGCAAACTCTCTGGATGTTATGCCTGCAAGCAAGACTCTGCTTTTCAACATGGGCTAAGGGAGAGCTTGCCATACTTTTGTGTAGAAAAAGAGATTTTTACTGTGAACTCAGACAGGTTTTTCAATAGACCAATTTGAGGAAAAAATACCATGTCTTGATAGCCCAGAAGCTGATTCTCTTAAATTACTCATCTGTATATGGCTTTCATGTGCCTGGTCTCCGGATGTTGGAGTCAAGTAAGAACGAAGCCAGTTCTAGACTACAGTAAAGCTTCCTAAGTCCAGCTTCAGAACATGCTGGTTCTGAGACACGTCTTGTGAGATAGAAAGTGTGTCTACACATCCACATAACATCTTTGGTTTGTTGGTTGGTTGGTTGATTTTTGAGACAGGGTATCTTCCGACAGGTATTCCTGCCTCCACTTTCCAACTACTAAACTAGAAATGTGCGGTGGGTATCGTGTCCAGCTCAAGAATCTCAGATAGTAGATGGAGGTATATGACTTTAATGTATAACAGAACCAACCTAAAACGAGGTGAAGGTAAGACAGCGCCCACTGCTATTGACTCATACCGACTCCTACTATCCACCGTTAGTAGGTTGTTGTTGTTGATTTCTCCTTGAAATAAATGTTTATTTCAAGATTTAGAAACAAATGATGATAATGTCGTACCTGGAAATTTCATCTCACTTGTAATACATAGACATCATAGATTCTCTAACTCAACTCTACCTAGAGTGAATAAATATTCACAACAAATCTTGATGGCTGTCATTTAGAGAATTCATTCAGAGGTTGAACTATCATTTATGGAACGACCATTATTTAGATTTATATACTAGACACCCTAAGGACACCAATAAAAAATACATAAATCTCTTATTTTGTCTGGACAATAATCTTGAAAATAAATGGTAGTAGTGTAAGTTGGTATGTCTTATTAATTGGGAGGGTGTGGCAAAGTAGGAATATAGACAGAGAAACAGTTGATTAGCCCAACTATAACAGTTTGCACATTAACAGTTTATTTTTTAAATTCTCTTGCTCTAAAAATGTGTGTATTTGAATCTCTAATAATATTAGATTATGAACACTGAACATATCTGTACAATGTTTGCACAAATAAAGCTGACATCAAGGGACAATGTTTGCTACGAATCTTCATGATGTTAACATATTTTTCTGACATATATTTCTGGAGACAGGGAAATCAACTTCATATTATCAACAGAAACTTGACATTTTTCTACACACTGAAATATGTTTTATACAGTTTTGTGAGTTTCCTTTTTATCAAACCACACTAATAAAAACAGTGACAAGGTATATTTCATTTTCTTCTCGTTTCGAGGGGTAGCCATCAACACTAGCAAGTCAAAGTAAAGGAGCAAAGAATCTTAGGGTTTTTTTACAAGTCACTGAATATACAGCTTAGAATCTGAGAAATGTTAGACCACTTAGCATGGGAAAAGGAAAAAATCTGGAAATAATAATAGAGAATCAGAAGCTATGGGAAATAATAATAATAGAGAATCAGAGGCTATGGGAAATAATAATAATAGAGAATCAGAGGCTATGGGAAATAATAATAATAGAGAATCAGAGGATATGGGAAATAATAATAATAGAGAATCAGAGGATATGGGAAATAATAATAATAGAGAATCAGAGGATATGGGAAATACTAATAATAGAGAATCAGAGGATATGGGAAATAATAATAATAGAGAATCAGAGGATATGGGAAATAATAATAATAGAGAATCAGAGGATATGGGAAATAATAATAATAGAGAATCAGAAGATATGGGAAATAAGATGTGCTTAGTCCTTAATTAATATGGGACTCCACAGCAGGAAGATTACAGTAAATAACAAAGGAAGGGTTAAATCCATGTGGATGCCCCTGTAGTTCCTTCAGCAACTACAGACTCATGTCACATACAGAGACAGCAAGACTACATCATCTGATGACATCTTTATCTCCTCAATTCCAAATATCACTCTTTGGGAAAGTGATCCTTTTCTTCGAGGTATAATTTTTCAGAGCTTACACAATGTCATTTATAAGACTGAAAATAATATATTTTGAGTGGTTTGAACTCCTACAGCATGATCTTTAAATGTTTTGAAAAGTGAACAATTTTATAGGAGGGAAATCAATACAAAATAAACTGCATTTGTATTTTGTGTGTAGTGTGAAAGCTTTGCTTGCCAAGTAGATCCATTACCGCAAGCAAAGTAATTAATATAAACATGGCCTTTAGATTTTCCTGGTGGCCTTTTGTAATCTCTCTTTCACAAATTCTTCCCACATTCCTTCTTTATTCAGAAAGACATGACCTGATTTCTGTGCTCGAGATTTGGTTGCAAATATCAGAACTGTGTATTTCATATATTTATATTACCAAAAACAAAGAATCTCTCAATATACATAAAATATGTATTCTTTTATTGATATGTTGCTTCTTTCATCAAATTATTTTGAGATTGCTCATGTTTAGGTGTTTTATTCCTTTGTAGTGTGATGTATTACACATATGACCTCATTACACATATGTTTTACACACTGAACTGTTTATGCATTTTCCTACTGATGGATGCTGAGCCATTTTCAATTCTGAATATTACAGATAAATTTGTTTCAAACACCAGTGTGCCAGGCTTTGATGCTTTCATTCACAGAACTATCTAAAATTTAAATGGCTGGAATACATGAAACATTTGATCAGGTATTTCAGAAACTGCCCAAATGAGTTTTGAGTGGTGTCGCCATCTTCATTTCTCTAAGCAGGTTAGGTCCTCATCTTCATTAAAATTTGGTGTGATAATTTTAATGTTAGGTCTTCTCAGAGTGATATAGACATTTCTAATTCATACGTTTTCAATTGTATCATCAATAATGAGGGTAAGTATTTTTTTATTGTGCTTATTTTATCTATCTCCTTTTTAGTGAAGAACCTATTCACATCTCCTATTCATTAAATTTTTAAGGGGGGGTGTCTTAATGGACTTTAAGAGTCCATAAAATACCCTGCATATATATCTTCATTCGACAAATCCTCTTAAGTTACTTGTTCCAACCTGTGGCTTTACCTTTGCACACTTTGCACTGTCTTTCAAGGTACAGAAGACCTTGATCTTGACAAAGTCCAGTTTCTCTTGTTTTGTTTTTAATCATGCCATTGTATCACAGCTTAAAAGTATTTACCAAAATGAAGAACACAATGTTTTGACCATGCTTATAGAACCAGGCATAGTATTCGTCCTGCAGAGCAAGCCTCAAATCCACTCAGAAAACAGTTGCTTAACCCAAAATTACCACATCACTACTGAAACTATGGGCATACCCTTACCTCTCAGGTCAGAAGAGGTCACAGTAATTACTCTATGGCAGTACTTACTGTTCTATTTTGCTAAATAGCTATGTTGTTAAAGGGCTTTCTAAATATGTATCATTATATCGCTTAATTTGTGCTGCTTTCAAAGTTGGTCAAAGAAAAACCGGGTAGTAGTTAATGGGATGGGGAGAAGATAATGCAGAGGTACATACCTGATCCAAGTGCAGAGATTAAGTCAGTGTCAGTTTTCTAGGCCATAAACAGATCAGCTACATCAATGTGCCCTACATATGGCTCAAGACCTTATGAGTCTTGCAAAGGAAAGACCTGAAGGATGGGAAGCAGGGCTGTGAAGGTATTTTTTTTCTGAACATGACATGGATGTCACACACAATAACTCCCATCAGCAGTGATTAAGTACACAAGACCTGAATGTGATCAATCCAGTCAGGGCACTGCTGAGTAACTATTGAAGGTTGATGATTTCTAAGGGGGTGGGGAGGGCAGAGTGATTTGTTCTTGGGAATGTGGCCACTTGTAGATTGCTCATGCCCTAGGAGATAACAGACATTCATAAGCATATGGGCTGTGCTAATTAAATTCCATGGTTTATGAAAAAGAGGACAGGAAGTTGAGAGGGAGATGCAATAGAAGCTGGGAGAGATAGTGGGAGCATTCACAGGATAATATTATCAAAAGATTTTATATACATGTACATCAAGTTTAATGGATAAATAAAAATGATACAATTATTTAAAAGAACACAAGAATCAGCAGATATATGCTGCCTGGTTGCTGATCCAGTGTTTGAGAAATCTTGGGAGTCCAGGTTAATTGAGTCTGCTGGTTTTCCTACATTGTCACCCTGCTCCTCAGCTTCTTCCAGCCTTTCCCTAATTCAACCACAAGGATCAGCAGATTCTGTCCATTGATTGGGTTCAAATATTTGCATCTTACACTTTCAGCTGCTTGTTGACTCTTTCGGAGGGCTGTCATGATAGGTCTCTTTTGTGATCACTCCATAGCCTCAGTAATAGTGTCAAGCCTTGGGGCCTCACCTTGAGCTGGATCCCACTTTAGACCTGTCACTGGGCCTTCTTTTCCTCAGGCTTCTCTCCATTTCCATCCCAGAAGTTCTTTCAGACATGAACAATTATGGGTCAGAGTTTTGACTGTGGGATACCAATCCCATTCCTCACTTGATGCCCTGTCTTTCTGCTGGAGGTGAACTCTTCAAGTTCCCTCTCCCTACTGTCTGGTATTTCATCTAAGATCCCTACCTTTGAGGCCTGAGAGTCTCTCATCTCCCAGATCTCTGATACATTCTGGAGGGTCACCCCAACCTCTTACCTGCCGAGGTTGCATGTTTACATTCTTTCTGCTGACCCTCAGAGCTTCAGTCCTTTTCCCCCACCCAATACCAGATCAGGTTCCCCCTCTATCCCCCTCCACATTTCCTCCCAGGTCCTCCCTCCCCCCTTATGATTACTTTCTTCTCTCTCCCAAGTGGGCCACTTGGGCTATTCAGCTTGTTGACCTTTTTGAGTTCTATGGACTGTATCTTGGTATTCTGTACTTTTTCGGCTAACATCCACTTATTAGAGAATACATACCATTCATGTCCTTTTGGATCTGAGTTATAGCAGAGGACTGGGAGTCTGGGTTCAGTCAGAGAAGATGCACCTAACCCTCAAGAGACTGGCGGCCCCAGGGAATTTAGAGGTCAGATGGGATGGGGGGTGGAGGACATCCTCATGAAGACCAGGGGTTGAGGAGCAGGTATAGGATGTAGAACAGTCAGACGGTGGACCAGGAGGGAAAATCTGGAGTGGAAAAAAGTAAGTGAATAAATAAAAGATAAAATAAAAAAATAGTAAAATTTTGGTACTAAACCAGGACAATCTCAAGAAAAATGGTTTAAGTCAGTCACCCTAAGACAAAGAGAGACAGAGATGATGGGGTAACAGGTAATACCTAGATATTTATAGGTAGATAATAAATAGACATAGAGATGATCTACAGTAATTGATAGATGATTGGTATAATAGATAGGTAACTAATTGGTAGAGAGACAGGTGACAGATGATAGTAGATAGCTAAACAGACAGACTTTACAATCTTGTACATTTGTAGTGAGCATTGCAGAATAAAATTAGGATTGTTACTGTGGCCTCTAATATTTGTAATGAATTACAAATTCAACCTGGTCACTAGTTATACTATCTCCACATCCCATCCTTTATTTTATATTCTCTATACTCTGGATAACTATGTACAGGTCAGGATGACTTCAACTGAGGCAACTTAAGATCAAATCTGTTGGGCTGGAGAGATATCTACTGCTCTTCCAGAAGAGCCATTTCCAGCACGCACATGGCAGCTCACAACTGTCTGTAACTTCAAGATCTGACACCCTCTCAAAAACATGCATGAAGGCAAAACACCAATGCACATAAGATAAAAATAAGTTATTTAAAAAAATCAAGTCTGTCTCGCTTGAGGCTGGATGGAGCTGATGTCTCATGAAATTATTTGATCTTGTTAGCTAATCTGTGTAGGACCAATTTCTAAGATATAAGAATGACCAGCATAATTCACTTATTCAACAACTATTTCCCAAGCATCTAATCTGTGTTACATTTGAGTGTTATGTGACCAAGATTGATAATATGGGACTATTCAGTATCTTCCTGTATTAGTTAGGGCTTTACTGCTGTGAACAGACACCATGACCAAGGCAATTCTTAAAAAACAAACAAACAAACAAACAAACAAAACAAAACAAAACAAAACAAAACAAAACAAAACAAAACAAAAACCAAGAATCTTATCTTATGTTTTAGGCTTTAAGTTGAAATCAATCACAGAGTTTGAATTCAGTTTTGATATAGTACAATATGGAACAAGTAGACTGTGCCACCAGAAAGAAGAACCGGTAAGGTCGAGACAGCCTAAACCCCAGGAAATCTCAAAATTGAGAACACATAGCCATGATGCCCCACTGAGAGGACCATGACAATCAGTCAGGTAGCATAAAAACCTGGAGTTCTCCATACCAATGAGGTATCATCTCTCCCTGAGCATTCCCTGCCACAAAAGATATTTAATCCCTGGTTCACCAGGAGTAAAATGTATCCACTTACATCTACCATAAAAAGCAGGGGGAGGGAGGATGTGATAGGGTATTTCTGGGAGGGAGGGAAACCGGGAAAGGGGATAACATTAGAAATGTAAATAAAGAAAATAACTAATAAAAGAATTTTTTTTAAAAAAGGAGTTTGGCCAAGCAAGGACCATCTCCTTCTTCAAGGATTGACAGTGGGGAATCTCTTTGTAGTAATGAGCCACACCTATACTCTCAGCACTCAATCAGAACCAAACTGGATTCCTCCCCTCTCCCCATCCAGTCCCAGGCTCAGCCATCCCCTTCCTGCCTGGCTTGTAGAGGAAACACACAGACGGGAGGATCCCATTCCCAACTCTCTGTGGTACCCCAGTGATGTCTGGGTACAAAGGAGACTGCAACAGATGATAGATAGATAGATGGATAGATAGATAGATAGATAGATAGATAGATAGATAGATAGATAGATAGATAGATAGATTATATATATAGATAGATAGATAGAGATATATAAACAGCCCCATATAAAACATCAATCCTCCACTGAATTCCTTTCACATCTATTTTAGGGTATTATTGACAATAGATGTGGTTTTGTTTCTGTTTTCTTGATTATGCAATCATTTTTGGTATTTGACTTTGTAAATTTGATATAAATAATTATGCTTCTACATAAACTGGGGATCTCATAAGGAAAATTAGCTAATAGCCACATTCTAATAATCTAAATTCCAAAAGCATAAAATGATGCAAAGTATAAATAAGATTATGCAAAATTGAATCTTGAAACATTATATTTTGTTAAGTTTTTAATCTTTAAGTATCTTGTATTTGAAATATCTACCACTAAGGATCCTTAGAAAGAAAGAAAGAAAGAAAGAAAGAAAGAAAGAAAGAAAGAAAGAAAGAAAGAAAGAAAGAGAAATCATGGCCTGAAGACACTATCAATCATTATGAGCCTACAATGATTACCCCACTGTTGGAGGATGGGTTTGGGCACCCTGTATTCAGATGCTGATTTCTATGCCCTGACATCTGGTTGCAGAAGATCGTATGGTCAAGCATCTCCAGTCTCACTGTTATGTAAAAACTGTTTTCCATCATCTCTGATTGTTTAATAAAGAGATGATCCACCAATCAGCTGGTCAGAAGAGAATAGGACAGACAGAACTTTTGGTCTAAGTAAGAAAGTTCCAGAGACAGAAGGGAGGGAGAAAGACTACTGGGAGAAAGACTGCACATGCAAACACACAAAATAAGTGTTTAACAATTATCTAAAAGGAGAACCTAAAGAAAAATCCTTTTAAAATGGAAAAGGGAATTTTCAGGCAAGATGATATGCTGAAAACTGCCACTTTTGTGCCTCAATAAAAGAGAAAAAGGATCAGAAAAAAATAGACTACTTGAAAGAAAGTAAGAGAAGAAGATCCTTAGAAATCCACAAAGGTAGTGATAGGACTGAATGAAGCCTGTGAAGGAAAAACTGGGTGTTGTATAGAAGGTGTGGAGAGCAAGCCCACAAGAAGTCACCATTAACAGGTCACCAAAGGAGTCTCCATGAGGACACACATGGACCAGAGTGAGCCAGGGCAAGACTGAGGTTGAAGGTAAAGGACTGTGTAACTGGGAAATAGGCAGCCTTAGAGGGTTAGAGCAGCTCAGAACCTGCCCAGCTTACAGATAGTTAAAAAGAAAAAGAAGAAGTACCAGTCTCTGTGTCTTTATTCTTGAGCTAAAATGGTCTCCAGTGGGTATGGAAACACCCAGCACATAGTTAGAATAAAGTACAGGATATAAACTCCCAGAAGTACTCTTACACCTCACCACTTAAGTTTTAAGTTATATATCTATGTCTGTCATTATATATACATACACCACTGTATTGGCTAAAAACATAACTGTATTCTTTTGATCGAGGGTCTAGAAAACAGTATCCAAAACTACAGGAATGTCATAAAATATAGAAAGGAGGTGACAATGAACACATTGTCCCTCAATTGATAAGCTTCTATAGCTATCTCAGATCCTAAGACGTGAGCAGCCATCTAGAAGCACCTTCGGTCCCAGCGTTTTCTAGTACCTTTGACTGCTCTTGATTTTTCTGAGGTTTTTGTTTAGGTTTCTAACTCCTCCTATGGCAACAGTTTCCTGGAGATTATTCTATAAATAATAAATGACTCAACTATAAATAGAACATGTATGTTACCCCTCCAGGATTTGGGGAACACCTCAGAAGGAGGGCAGAATAAATGGAACAGCTGCAGGAAGTCTGAGCAGAGGCTTAGCACAGCCCTCTGGGAATCACATGGCCTTTGGACCTTTGAACCCTTAGCAGCTGGCTGTGACTTCTTGCACAAGTCTGGGCCTGTCACTTCCTTGTTGTAAAAAGGGTGGGGCTCATGAGCACCACACAAAACCATCGGGTGATTTATATACAGTTAAAAATTGATGCAGAAAGGAGAAATGATTTCTTCAGTGAGAAATTCAATGTTAAAATAACCATGCTCTAGAAAATAAAACTTTCACACATTTCCTTGTTAAATGACCCTAATGTGGGTTTTACACATACACATGAAAGTATAAGCAGACAATTTAGGAACGGAAAAGGGGACGGGGTAAGAAAGCTATGATTGAGATACATTGTGTGTAGGTATAAAAACGTGTTAATGAAACCCATAGTTATGCATTACTAATACACACTAATGAGAGCTTAAAATAAAAAATAAAGTAGAAAATCCTTTGTCTCCATTAAGTCACATTCGGTTTAAATAAGAGTTTCTTCTGTGAAATTTTCGAAGCTAATGAAAGCACTTAAAAAATTAAAAATCCCTGTCTAAAGAAAGTCATGTGTGTCCTAAATATATAGCTTCTTGTGTGTGATCTTCAGAGTAATTTTGTTTTCTGTGCCATGAGAGGAATAAAAACCAGTTATTCTGGAAACCTGGAGAAGTACCCACCTAGCTGCACAGTTGCCTGCAGCTTCCTATTACAGTATGTGAATCATCTCCAGATACGAAGAGTCATCTTTAGAGATGATTCAGAGCTCATCTGCCTGGCTGTCACTCTAGACCCCAGCACATATGAACTATCTTCTCAAGAGCCATCAGACAACTTGTGAGATCACACCAAGTTTGCATTCATTAAAAATGTCAGTGTTTTGTCAAGCAGATTTGAGTAAACACAAAGTTTGTGTAGCCAGGAATTCATCAGATTCTCTGATCCATTTGGTCGGTCTTGTTACAGTATTGCTTCAGTTTCTTGTAAGCTGTGTAATCTCTCCAAAACCTGACATCGATGGATATAATGAAGGCCTACCTATAAAAATACTAACGATATCTTACACTCAGAACACAGAGCTAGTCAGGCTGGAAATGGAGCCCACTGGCAAAACATGTGTCTGGCATATATGAGATTGTAGGGTCCATGTTCAGTACTGGTGAAAGGAAAAAAAAGGATATAAAAATATTTCATCAGCTATTGACAAAGGAAGCACAATCTTTATGTATACAGCATATCAGATTATTTCTGAGCTATGATTTGACTTCAAATGATCAGAAATTCAATAGCTAAACAGCCATGTGTATAAGGCCTTACAGATTAATCTCAAAGTTTGCCAGATATGTGAGTTATGCTGCCCATTGTGGGATGCTTCTGGAAATATTTGGCACTGTAAGTTGAGTAAGGCTTGGATTCCCCACTCTTACCAGCTCTGTTTCTCCTTCTTAGCCACATAATGCTAGTGGCTTTCATATTACACAGTATAATATAGACCATTTCCATCATCACAGAAAGCTCTGCTGGATGGCATGTGTTAAAAATGAACAAACACTTTTAAAAAAGAAAGAAAGGAAGAAATAAAGTGAGAAAGAAAGAAAGAAAGAAGAAAGAAAGAAAGAAAGAAAGAAAGAAAGAAAGAAAGAAAGAAAGAAAGAAAGAAAGAAAGAAAGAGTTTTATCCATAACGAAATAATGATTTTTTTTCAGCATGGGACAATGTTCTATGTTTTTTTTTGTATACAGAGAGCTTTAAAAGTTGTTTGACAGCTCACGTGATGTTTTTATTTCCTTTATTATTTTTGTATGTGTTTATAATGAGCACAGGCATGGGCATGCTGCAGCAGCTATGCAGAGGTCAGAGGACAGACCATCCTTAGAGTTGGCTTTGCCCTTCCACTGTGGGTTACAGCGGTCAAAGTCAGGTTGTCCCTTCTGCATAGCAAACAGCTTTATCTCCGGAGCCATCTTGATGACCCTCCAAATTGGTTGAAAGTATTAACTATTATTACACAGTGTAAGAGAATCAAGCACATACATGTGCTGTGGTCCTTAAACATAAATCGCAGGGGACAAAGGGAAAACAATGTCGGTTACTTCAGTCAATAGGGAAAGAACACACTCAATTGCAACTTTTAAATTAATAAATAATCGCATTTCTGCATCAAAAGAACTGAAATCTTACTCTCACTGAACACCCAGCGCATCTTTTCATTTTCCTTGATCACATGACACTGTATGATTTTATAGAACATGTGTAGAAAGGCATATCAACCCTCATCCCAGTTCAACTAGAGGAAAAGTGAGGTGGGGAAACATCCTTTCCCTCCCTCCGCAGTACACGCTTTGAAATGTACCAACAGGAAACAGTCTGTTGAGAATGCATTTCAGGATGGAATTGACCAGTTACGTGCCGGCCAGATTCAGTTCCCAGCACCCATGTGACTATCAACCATCTATAACTCCAGTTTCGGATATCTAACCCTTTTATTGGCCTCCTTTATCAAGACACACAATGCAAGCAAAACGCTCAAACACATAAAATAAAAATATAGGGTTTTTTGGTTTTTAATAGAGTAAGAGAAGCTTGACTTTAAAAATGAATCCGCTGGGTGTGGTGGTGAATGTCTTTAATCCCCATCATTTGGGAGGCAGAGGTCAGATCACTAGAACTTTGTTTGCTTGTTTGTTTGTTTGTTTGTTTTTCTTAAAGGCACTGATTGATTTAAGGATACTTCTCTTCCACAAATCACACCAGCCTCTAATAGATACTTTCAATCCCATGTTCTCACAGATTGCCTTGGTTAAACTGAACAGTTTACAAACAAAAGCAAAAGTCACAAAAAAGGAAAGAGACAGGACAGGTTTTGATAAAAATGGAAGAGATATAAGAGACAATAGGGGAAATGAGAAGAATGATTAGATAGATAGATAGATAGATAGATAGATAGATAGATAGATAGATAGATAGATAGATGATAAATAGATAGATAGATAGATAGATAGATAGATAGATAGATAGATAGACAGATAGATGAGATGGTCAAAGAATTAACCTAATAAAATAAAAATATTTTAGCACATTTCAATAACATTGGAATTTATAATTAAGTATCGTTTACATACTAGTATTTGCCTCTAGCACTGAGAGAAAAATACACTTGAACAATTTACATATTTCTATTTTAAATTTTCTTTAAACTCTTCCTTTTAAATTTTTTTTTGCAAATTTACTTTTTTGCAACTGCATTTTACATTCAAGTTTTAAGATATTAAAACCACTTCAGTCACCAAAGCCTCAGAGCTCAAGGATCCTGTGTTAACTTTTCAACACACTGACACATCTTGGTTGGTTCCACTCTGCTTTCAGATTTAAAATATCTCTGCATGTACTTAGCATGTTCCCTTTTCTTCCTTCCAATTTCCCTTACTTATTTCTTTTATTTCATTTATTTCTTCATTCACTTGACTTTTTTTAACCCTCTGTGTTCTAGAGTTTTACTCAGTATAGAAATGACAATGACATTTATACTGACGTCCTGAAGATCATGGGCATACACATGCAAAACATAATTTGAATAATGCATACATAAAATATGAATATTTCTTTCATTAATACTAAACTATGATTTCTTGCATCAAGCGTCATGTAAATTATTTTGTTACCATCTAGCTCTAAGAAAATCTGAATTATGTAAGATATCCCTGTGTGTGAACTGGGGATCTAATACTACATTTTGTTATATATAATTAAACAGCTGAAGCTGCACTGTTTATACAAAGAAGGGTTTTAGTTAGCTCACAGTGTGGAGGGTTTTAAGCTCATCACCTTAGCTTTGGCTCAGCTCTGATTGTTCTCTCCTAGCAGATGTCAGTAGTGAAAGAGAGAGGAAAGAGGGAAAGAGACAGGAAGAGAGGAAGAAGTGAGAATGTGGTGTGCAGTCAGGAATCCTGAGTCCTGAGATAGTTGGGTTTACTCTACTTTAACAATCTTCCTGCAATCTTCCTTCATCAGTTGATTGATGTCTCCTGAGGGCAACCTTCTCAATGACCTTGTTGGGTTCTATTAGACCTTTCAAAGGACACATCATACCTTCACCACCCTTACACTGAGCATCAGCATCTCAACATAGAATCCCTTTTGTGGGAAGACAGCACACCTAAACCACAGCTCAGGAATGAGTGTCACCTGGAAGCCAGCAAGACCATAAGAAGCTGAGCCCCCTCTACAGCATAGCAGTATCTTCATAGGGTATGAAAGTGATGAAATGTTTGGTGTGGAAGAATTTGGGGTGGAAACTGGCTGTTTCTTCTAGGTCATTTAAGTTAGAAGAGTTACACAATGTGGCAGCTAGAACTGGAACCCGACCAATGCCTTTATATTCTTCTTTATTAACAGAACTTCATTTCATTTTCTGAGTACAATGCACCCATGTACTCAGTTCTTGCCAGGAAGATGCAAAGTTCAGTGGGGATTTGTGACTTTAAATATAAATGATGTGGCAAATAACCATTCTCTGTCATGATTCATAGATCACATAGATACATAGATACATAGATATACAAAGATACATAGATACATAGACCACATAGATACATAGATATACATAGATATACATAGATATACATAGATATATAGATAAATAGATACATAGATCACATAGATACATAGATGATACATAGATACATAGATATACATAGATACATAGATCACATAGATAATAGACACATAGAAACATAGATACATAGGTATACATGGATATATAAATACATAGATTACATAGATACATAGATGATACATAGATAATACATAGATACATAGATCATATAGATAGATACATAGATACATAAATAAATAGATACATAGGTACATAGATCACATAGATACATAGGTACATTGATACATCAATACATAGATACATAGATCACATAGATATATAGATACATAGATACATCACATAGGTACATAGATCACAAGATTGAAGGTGAGGCTGCCATCTTGCAACTAGGAAGAGCAAAGCAAGGTTAAAAGACTGTGCAGGCAGAAAGTTCTTAGGGAGATCTGAGCATCTGGAAAGAAAAGAAACAGTAACTATATTGTTTTTCAATTTCCACCATACATTACTAAAAGCAAATCATGACCAATGAGTATCCATGAACAGAGGGTAAAGGAGGACTTGAAACCTTGGAGAATTAGGTGTGAGGGGGATTTGCAATAGTCATGTGGTGGGATTTGATTCTTGACCTTGAATTAGGGAATTAAAACATTTGATATGCCAAATCTGAGAAACTAGGGTTTTAATGTGTGCTAGTATTACTGTAGAATTAAGATTTTAGTTAAGTGTGCTCAAAGTTGATCTTAAAACCTCAGCATATCTGGGCATGCCTATAGGTTGTAGGAAGTAATATCAGCAGGATTTATTTATATGGGAGACCAAGTAGCTTTCCTTTTTTTTTTTTTTTTTTTTTTTCATGATGTAAGAGAAAGATAAAGTGCAGGTTGGGTGAAAATCCTGGGAGTCACTAGGAGGTGATGGAGTATAGGTGATGTCTTTTAAGTTAGGCAAGAAATCAAAACGGCTTACTAACAAAGGCAAAGGCACCATGGAGAGCGGGAGTGGGCGAGTGAGCTGAGAAGACCCTCCCGAGACATCAGCTATGCAGTGAATCATCTTTTTTTAATTTTTTTTCTCTTTATTAGATATTTTCTTCATTTACATTTCAAGTGTTATCCAGAAATTTCCCCATACCCTCCCCCATCCCCGCCCTGTTCCCCTAACCACCCCCTCCCACATAATGGCCCTGGCATTCCCCTGTACTGGGGCATATAGAGTCTGCATGACCAAGGGGCCTCTCTTCCCAATGATGGCCAACTAGGCCATCTTCTTCCATATATGCAGCTAGAGACATGAGCACAGGGGGAACTAGCTAGTTCATGTTATTCTTCCACCTATAGGGTTGAAGACCCCTTCAGCTCCTTGGATACTTTCTCTAGCTCCTTCCTTGGGAGTGCTGCTACCAAGTAGCTTTCTAGATGGGGCACACAGAAATGGCTCACGGGGTAAAGGGCTTGCCACCAAGCCTGATGACTGGAGTTTAATTCTTTGAATCTCTACACACAAATAGAAGTAATTTAATTTAATTTGTAATAATTAAAACTTACTACAGAAAAAAATATATGTGTGTAGGATATTGTTTCAAGAATAATGAAGTTGTTACAGTAAAAACATCATACTTAACACTTTTTTATTAATAAAAACGGCTGAGGATACCAGCTTAACTCCTGGGATATAGTGGCTGGACAAAGGAAGAAAAGCAAAAACTGAATTTTTTCTGAATGTTCTCTCATGCATGATTTAGCACCCAAAATGTCAATATTTTGAATACCTCTTTATGATGAGACAAATAATGAGAAAGGATTTATTGCAGCTGCCCCAAAAAGATTAAAAATGTGGTTTGCCTTGAGAGGACAACATTAGTACCTCCAGAGGTTGCCCTCAGAGATCTAGTGCTATGCCTGGAGTGTCTCTATGCACAACACATATGCATCCACCATCCACAGGAGTCATCATTCTAAGGATGCATCTTGTCTCTAGTCCTTTAAAATACAGTCAAACCGAGGGATATTTTAAAAGTGGATGAGGAAGCTAGAAAAATGGGAAAATGAAACAAAGAGACAGTTCAAAAAAGAAATTCCTGACCTGCCATTTTTGGACTGCCAAAAGGAGATGAGATCAAGTTTCCTTTTCTGCTGCAGAGTCTGCAGGGCTTTGCTACAGTGGCACAGTGGTAACAGGAAAGTACAATGTCTCAGCTTTTGTGTTTATTTCAACATGTATCTGTCTTCTCTGCTAAGCACCCATTCAATGGGGCAAAGAGAAGTCTTAGGCACATTGTTATATTTTTGTTAATGTTCTCCACCTGTCCACATGATTTCCATTCTTTTCTCTTTGGATATAAAATTTTTAGGGCCCTTTCTTTATATTATTCAATTTGCAAGAATGGTGGTTGGGTCAAGATTGCCGATAAGGTGATTTTTTGTTTGTTTGTTTTTCATCTCAAACACAGAATTATACTTAGAACAAGCATGCTTCTGCTGCATCATTTACAGTAGCAGAGATCCTTGTCTCAGGGATATCAGCTACTCCCTTACATTTGAAGGAAGTACAGAGATAGTGCCACACCTTTTTCATCCCTTAGTGATTAAACTTGATTTGCAAAATGTAAACTAATTATAAATGTGGACTCTCGATTGAAACATCCTGTGTGTCCCCAGGCTTAGAATCATGAAGTCACTTGGCTGTAAGTATTTCCACAAGGAGTCAATGGTTTCATTCATCTCTTCAGTTCTTTACTGTGATGATTGACCATGGTTCATTTTATCCAAAAACCACCATAGCCTGACGTTTTCTTTATGAAAGGCAAAAGCTAAATAACTTAATATAAGTATAGCTGGTTTTATCTTCAATTTTCAATAATTTAGTTTCTAACATAAATTGTCAATTAATATCAGAAAATGTGTTATTTTATTAACATGAATGTTTTATCTGTGAGTGATCAAGTTACAATGTTATTACTCATTTTATCTATTACTACTTGACAAAACGATTTATTGAGAACTTTTCATACTTCTACATCAAACAATGAAATTATTTCCCTGATATGACTACAAATATTCACTACATTTTAAGTCTTGAAACGGTTAAGGTCAGAATTGCCTTGCTGGTTCATAAGTCCCTTTTACTTGACATATAGAACTCTATGGCTTTGGTTTCAGCTGTGTATGTTACTTTTTAGAAAAAGAGTGATCAAGAATGAGGCACTTTGTCCCAGCACTATCTTGAATGTTCAGTATTTGCTTTTTCCTATATGTATCACACAATTATTAAATGACTGCTATAAAGCATAGCTATCGTTGATGGATGCAGACATGTTTATTTGGTTTCCTGTGAAACTCTTTACCTTGTTGAGTGGGCAGAGAAAATGGAAGACATAAAGACGGGCATCTTGGAGTTCCTTTGTCTTTTGACTTCTAGAATCAGCAAATTCAACCTTCATAGAACTTTTTAAATATAGTCCAGGCAAAGAAACACTGTTGTTTGGTAACTATTATTATAATGTTACCCACTCCATTCAGAAAAACAAATTATGGGAAGGCAGTTTTCAGTAGCTTCAGTCTGAGTTCCAAAACTCATATTCCCGAAATAGTCTATAATATCAATTACTACACAGTCTATATACCAAACGCTTTCTGATTGGTTCTACTTATCCAGGGTGATGAAGGTGAGTTCAATGTGATGCTATGCTATAATGTATCACTTTCTGCTTCACTTTCCTGCATCTTTGTTATCCCTGAATCCTCACTGTCCCCGCATCTTCACTCTGACAACCTCTCTTGAATGACAATATCCTAATTTTTATTTTCCATCAAACCTTTTCTTAGATGGCCCCTTGCTCCTTGAGAATGCCATTCTGAGCCCTCTAGCTCTCTTCTACATCCTGTAAGAAATGAAAAGGTGTTATATATCTTCACTTATGTTGTTAGCAGTGATAAAGAAATAAGATGGGTCCTGCAACTAGTTGCCTGGAAACCTCTTTAGTTAGATCATGGATTTCCACTGTTCTAAGAAGCAATGTTACCAACTTCTTCCATGTGAGAATCCCTTTGGCTATAACATTCTGGGGCATTTTCCTTACTTGTCATTTCTGTACTTAAACACTGCTAAGCATCTTTCTTCTATGACAAAAATTGTTCAGGCTTTGTTATAATACCCAATATCAAATGCTATCCCAGGAACATTTGTACCCAGTCAATTGCCGCATATCCATGGCTCCAACATTTACAAAGAATACAGATTGAATGTGTTGTTTTTATTCTTCATGTTCTTCTTCACAATACTTGGAAGTCTTGGCTGCAAATGATTGAAGAATGAGAAGCAACACAAACATCTGGAAGCTAGAATCGTTTTGTGTAATCTTTGTTCATACATCTGGTGCCTGGTCTGGGGGAACTTGAAGCCTGAAGCCTATTTGAGGCTTTGGTAAAGGTGTTTGTTGGAGCCTCTCCATGTGTCTTGGGCTAATTGGAGTTCTTGCATATTAGGTGAGGGTTCTGAAAGTAGCTCTCTAGCCCCAGTGCAGAAGCTACATGGTCTCTTAGGACCTGGGTTAGGAAAGCACAGGCCTCTGCACCCACTACACTATTGCTTAAAATGGTATGTCCAGATGCAAGGGTCATGGCCATGTCTTCTCTGAGAACAGGTATGGGATCACTTCTGACTGTGTTCTCAAGTCATCCTATTATTGGTTATTCAATATAAGCAATAAATATTACAGCAAAGCCCAAGCATGCTTCTCAAAATAAATAATAATAAGTTCCTGAAGCAAAAACAGCTTTTCTCAAAACTACAGGAGGCCAAAATTGCATCCTTCTTTCAGACACTTACACAGTCTGAATTCAGCTTCCTGATCAAACACTGTGCCCGGCTGATCTGTCACCAAGCAGGAAGAGCTTCCGGCCATCTCAGAGCACCCATGAAGTAGTTATGGGTTATATGTAATTTCTGAAAATTAAGTTTATTATAGAAATTTTGCTTTCTAATAAACTTTATTTTAAGAGATGAAGCTTAGCATTTAATTCAGAAAGAAATATGAAAATAACCACTTTTCCTATACTCTTGCCAATGGATGATCTGCTGATAAAAAAAATCTAGAATTTCTAAATTTTTCTGTGAAGTTAATTCTTATGCCATTAAAGTAATTCTCTCATAACTTTCTTGAAAATGCTTTTTTTTAGTTTTTTTTTTTTGGGGGGGGGGCATACACATGCACGCGCATGCATGCATGTGTTCTCATACACTCAGGGGAGTATGTCACAGTGCACACATGGAAGTCAAAACTCTTGCAGGAGTCAGACCTCTCCTTCTGCCGTGGAGATTAACTTAGGGACTCATGCCTGAAAGCAAATATTCCCAATAATCTTCATTCCTTATACATTATTGGTATTGTTTTTAAAGATTTATTTTGTTTGTAACTATGTGTGTGTGTGCATAGGAGAGGTGTGTGCAGCTGGCTGAAGAGGTCAGAAGGTGGGTCTGGATCTCCTGAAGCTGCCATTACAGGTTCTTCTCTTCTTTTATTAATCCATCAAGTTGAATGCATGGTGTCCAAATACCACTAGATTCCTGTTGGAGGCTCAGCGTTTCCTAGCAACAGCACTGCATGATCAGATGATCAGCACCTAGCGTCTTCTCAAACCCACTGCACAGGATGGACCTCAAGGTATAAGTAAGAACAAGAAATCTTATACAGAGTAATCAAGTAAAGTTACTTCCATCCTTTAGCAACTGAATTCGCATTGTGTGCATGAAAAGAAAATATATTTAAAGTTATATGCATGGGCTATCAGAACAGGTGCTGGAGAGCCAAATGAACTCAGTGGTAGTTTTGGAGGGGTTTTGTGTGTTTGTATGTTTGTTTGTCTTACAATGCTCTGACTCGTCATTTTCTTACCTTACCGGTGTTTTCTTATATATTTTGTGCTTTGCAGGATTTCTGTGTATGCAAATGTGTCTCTGTGGTTTTATGTGTTTCTTGTGCCTTATGGGATTTCTGGGTATCCAAATGTGTGTCTCTATGTTTATACAAGTTTCTTGCACTTTTTCCTTGGCTCTTTTTATTCCTGTCTAGTTTTTGTTTGCTTGCTTGCTTGCTTGATTATTTTACCCTATGCTGGTTTTTTGTTTGTTTGTTTTGTGTGTATTTTTAGTTGTCTGTTTTCTAAGGAAAGAGAGAAAGGACAAGATGGGAAAGAGCTAGAAGTTGCGGAGGAGAAACTGTGATCAGAATATATTGTATGAAAATCTATTTTTTTAAAAGAAGAACTACGGTGATTACTAATACACTAATAATGTTTTACATATTGAATATCACAGTACTTAACCTAAAAACTTTAAAAATATACAAGTGATACTATAGTATAAATCCTGACATCATCGACCATGTCTAGAATTGTGATTACGTAGAAATACATTTCAATGTACCAATGAATCTATCTCGGTTAACTGGAATGGACTATATGGATCTGTTCAACTTTGTAATTCACACACACAAAACAAGTGGCTGTTCTAGAAACTTACTGCATCTAGCTGTGAATATCGTCAATCCCTGAAAACTCTTCACTAAATTTTTAAAAATTAAAAACCATTTCTATTATTTACTTTAAATGCCGTTACAGTTTTATTTTAAGGTTTAGCCTCTATAAACACTAGAAAGAATTATTAGTGCCTACCGAGATAAATTTCATAACAAATGGCCATTAGTCATTTAGTGTTTTAATATGCGTGGTAGTGTTTCTGACCCAAGGACACCTTCCCTGATTTCAATAACTTTTAATGCTATGCAGGTAATCACCCACGCAGCTTTGAACTTACTTAAATCCTCATTCCTGGTGATTTGGTGCTCCAACTGTGACCCTGGTACCTCGGGCCGAATGTAAGATCACCACACCCTAAAACAAACTCAAAAAATCCGTTTCTGCACAAAATAGGCAGGTAGAAAGATACAGTCTCTCTCTCTCTCTCTCTCTCTCTCTCTCTCTCTCTCTCTCTCTCTCTCTCTCTCTCTCTCTCTCTCTCTTGAACAGCCCAGAGGTTCCTTCTATGCTTTCCAAGTCAGTTTAGACGTTTTCCAAACAAACTATCGTCATCCGCTGTGGCCGTTGATTTTTAAAACTTTACCCACGAGACAGTAAAACTTGAATAGCCGAGAAACTCGTTTTCCAGGCTGGGTATGCGGTGTGCTCCTTCTTTCCGGCTCTGTGCAGCCCTGCCACCGTTACTAAGTGTCACCAGCAGAGGGTAGACACGGAAAGGGCTGTCAGCTAAACCAAAACTTGCTGCCTGCCTGCATCAGCAGCGAACATTTCAGAAAGAAGCAGGGACCAGTGAGGATCACCCAAGTCTGTGGGTGACGAGTGGACAACAGCGAATGAGTTTAAGGATGTTTAGATTTAGGATCTTCGTTGATCTCACCGCCTGTGGATCTTCATATGAAATGGAACCGGAGCGTGCTCTCAGCTGCCTACAATGTGACTTCTCTGTCAAATCGGTCTACTCGAGCACTTTACAGTAATGGCAATATTCTGTGGAGCAAATTAAATGTTCTATTTGGAGGGGAAAAAAAACTAGCGCTAAAACAAAACCTGGGCAATCTGTGTAAGGGAGATATTTAACATGGAAACTATTTTAAGAATTGATTTTAAGATACAAATTATATTTGAAGACTATTCTGATTAAAATGTGAAGGCCAGTTTCCTGGGGCACTTCTGTCAGGTTGTGGATGTTTTGTGAGATGTGGGGATGAGATTTAAGCCGGAAGTGTTGGAACTAAAGAAACTCTGGGGAGAGACATTAAACATGAAAATGCATTTCATAGAATAAAGGTCATTCTGCATGCTCACGAGCTATACCTGTTCACAGGACAAACAGAATGCATCTGAAAGCAAAATTTGTTGAGAGGAGCCACCAAGTAGGTCCCTTGCATGACAGCTCTTCAGTGCCAGCAAATGCTGCCTGCCCACTGTAGCCCCCGCCAGATAGATCTGTCCTATGCCAACTGCAGACTAACTCACATTCCCATGCTAAGAAACATTACCATACTATTATCTCCCTTTGAAACCACTTTTAAAATGTTTTGCAAGGCTTTTGCCACTGCAAACTTAGATTTTGATGAATCAGTGCATGAAGTGTTTTCTCATAATGAATATCTCTGCGTGGGGTTTTACAGGAGAGACTGTTATTTTCACATAAACTATTTGCAAACAACAAATATTCACTAAAGTCCCTCAACTCTTTGCAGTATATGTGAGTTTCTAAAGCACCCTGAGTACTGAAGCTGAGCCAATATGACCACATTCTAAGCCATCAGTGAAGCATAACGGGCAACTAAAATATTAGTCTTTTATACTCTCTGGAATTCACCATCATATTTAGTTTAAGTAGATCTGCTCTGGTTACTCTGGATAAATAAAATGTTCAGTTAACATCCATTCTCATAAACATTACTTGAAAAATGGAGATTCTTTTTTACATATGAAAAACCTTGAATTTATGATTATCATATAAAGATACAACATTTTTTGTATGTTAGATATGCTTTTCTGGTAACAAATACTGCTCTTGTTTTTACTTGTGAGTGACTACTCTATTATAGTCTGCATGTTTAAAATAATTACTTTAAAGTAAATATTTCATGCATCTTGTAAGTGATGGAGATAAGGAAATCACAGAGATTTGCATATGAACAGTCCTGCTACTTCGGATCATGAGGAAATGTAATTTTAAAGGCTTGTTTTACAACTCTATTCAAGGGAAAAAGAAAACATTTAGACTAAAGTTGTGTTACACTCACCCTGCTTCAGCCTTCCTCGACTATTACAGCCACCAGTTTGCAGCTGTACCACTAGATAACGCAGCCAAGCTCTGACCTGTAGCTAAGCACAGGATGTGCACACACAGAAAACTGGCAACAAATCCAACTTTTCCGTTAGCAGCCCAGTTGTTAAATAGGATCCTGTGTCTTAACTCAGTGCTGTATGAAAAGCCTGGGTCCTGCTACAAAAGAATATAGACATAATATTGTCAAACATAGAAATTATAGTTTTAAGCCATTGGACTCTTAGAAAAGACCTAAACTGAGTAACTGACATAACACTTACTGAATAACTTGAATATGTTACTAAATTCTAAAATTTTACCATTTTGATAGTTAACATCATTCCATGCAAGCTTCTACTATATAAAATGTTGGTGTCATTTAGATTTGTATGAAATATTTGGGGAGAATGGTTGAATTGGTAAAACAATTTTCATAGCTAATTACTGGTTTACAATTTAATTTTTATTTCTGTGAAATAATTTAATTTATTATATTATATTTGTAGAAAGAAGAATGTTTAATTATGTATGACAGACATCAACCATACAGATATGTCTATGATCAGATATAACTTGATTTTACTTGATTATACGAAATATTTTCTTTGTTCTTTTCTTGTAGGTTGTACAATTTTTAGATTCACCCAGTTTTGTTAGCTTGGGGATTAAGATCAACATGCTGCATTGCTGAATGTACTGAAGGATTGAGGGCAAAAACATTTATAGAATAATCAGACCCTCCAAAATAATATGTTTTCAAATGCAGCAAGCACGAAACTAGTATTTTAAGCTCTCTAAAATTATTACATTTATGTAATATAAAACAGTTAAGAAATCGAAATTAGTGTTTAAATTATAAAACACGTTTTTATTTCTTGAATTGGAAACTATCAAAGATAACAGAGAATTAAAATTAGAAAATGTTTCACAGACTTAAGATAAATAACAGATAAGCAAAAAGATTTTCAAAAGGCAATAGTTCCCTTCAGTTGTACTCAAATAAAATCATTGTAAAACAAAGACAAAATTTCACGGTGTGTTATCATGTGCATAGTTTAGGGTCCGTTACAGGAACTTACCTTTTGAGCTAGTACACTATGTTATAGTCTTAACTAAGGAAAACAAAGCAACATTTTCCTTTCCTTTTTAAAGCTGCTACTTAATTTTTCATTTGAGCAGCATTTCAGATAAAAGCATAAACAGAATCATGTGTGTTACCTGGCTCTCTTTTCATGTGAAACTTGTAAGATTCAATGGAAATAAACTTTAAAATTATTTTTACATGCAATGGTATCTATTTGGCAGCAATTTGGGATATAGATAAATCAAAGAGTGTCTTTGTTATCTTGGGAGATTGAATTTAAGCATCCACACAGCTGGCAGCAGCAGAAGCTGCTTAAACCTTTGAGGAAAGAGAATCTGACTGACTTAGTAGTTCTTAACACATAACTACTCTTTACCTCTGTGTCAGGAGGCCTGTCCATCACAAAACCTAGCAAGGTGGAAAGAGCAACTAACGCTATAATAAAAGCTGCATATAACTCAAATTCCAGTGATCAGTTAGATAAGTAAATCGTGCCATATTTATATATTGGAATATTTTCTCTAATGGAGGTGTTGTGTGAACATATATAAAAACTAGAAGAATGTAAGGGCTGGAGCCACGGCTCAGTGGGAAAGTGTTTACTCTGCAAGCCTGAGGTCCAAAGTTCAGCTCTCTGGCCCCCACATAAAAGTCAGGTATGGTGGTTGTCTGTATGTCAACACTGGGGGATGGAAATGGGCAGATCCCAAGGACTCTCGTCTAGCCAAAATGGTAAGCTTAAGATTCAATGAGCTTCCCTATTTTGAAATATAAGGTGTAGAAGACAATCAAGAAACACATTCCACCATGAGCCTCTGGGCTCCATAAATCCAGGTGTACCTGATACTTACAGGCACATGTGTATGCATATACAACACACACATATACAAGCAAACAGGAAGGGTTGTTCCATTTGTCTTTTCCCTCTATTTTTGTCACACATTTTGTTACTTCAGTTTGGTATATACAATTTTTCACAAAAAGTATAAGAAATATAGCCACATAAATGTTTCACAAAGCAGTAGCAGTTTTTGACTGATTTTCACCATCTGTTCACCAGCTTCTTATATTTTTTACCAACCAATAATCAAATGTAAAACTGAGTATGTTGATGTTCAGAGTAAACCCAGAGAGAAACTAATTCTAATGTAATGCATCTAAATGTACCAGAATCAGATTATAATACAGAAGTGGGCAATAGAGATCAGTATAGTTTAAGATCTTACTCAAAAAGAGACATGATAACGTTGACAGGCACACCTGTGTCAGGATGTGTATGGAGAGTTTGAAATAGCCTGTACCATAGCTTTTGAATGGTCACCTTCTTCACCTCCCCAAGGTTCATCTCTCAATATTAAAACAGGCCTCAAACAAACCTTAAATATGAACATGTTTATATTTTTCCTTTGAAATTGGAAGAATTCCGTTTTCACTTTCATCTACACACCTCCAACATGAGTCTGTTCGACATCCACCCCGTGACAGACACAATTTAATACAAAGCCATGGCACAAAACCAAAACCTACAATGTGGACAAATTCAAAGCCTTTTGTAGTAAGTAAAAGTCACACTGTTTAATCTGAAAGCTGTAATTCTGCACGTTTAAAACACTTAACATGTAACCCCATATTTGGATACTCGCAGCTCATTTACATCTCTTAATATGCTGGCAGTAGAGTCCTTTTCTTTCCACTGAGGGGAAGCTTAACCTGTTCACATGGTGTGTGCTCTGTGTGATTCCTGGTTATTTCCTTCAAGTGGGGTGAGAGTGAAGGTAGGCTAGAATTTATTCTCATCCATTGTCTTAAATCTCTCTTTAAGAGAGAAGATATCTATCTATCTATCTATCTATCTATCTATCTATCTATCTATCTATCTATCTATCTATCTATTATCTATCATTTATGTGTTTTTCCCCCTCTAGAACCAATTTCCTACAACTAGTATTTCCTTTTTCGTTTTGTCAGAGCCTCACTCTGTAACACAAGTTGGCCTTGAACTCAAAATATTCATCCTTCCTTTGGGAGACAGAGGCAGGAATTTAGGATTCCTAAGCAAGGGAGTGAGGAAAGGAGACAGTTGCCATGCTGGTGAAAGGAGTAGAGGCTACGCCTGAGAGATGCTGGACAGAGAACTTAGACTTCATGTAGGTGCTGGGGAATTCAGCCCAAGAGAAATTCAGCCAAGATAGAATATAAGTTTTAGTAAGTAATATCAGAGGGGATAGTGTTAGCCATGTGGAGGTTTGGAAGTGGCCCAGCCATTAATCTGTTTAAGGCATATTAAAATATAAAGCCTGTGTGTGTGTCTTCCATTTGAAAACTCAGAACATTGGGACGGTTAGCGAGGAGCACCACCGCCATTGCCAGGACTGTTTGTGTAGCGATATTTGAGCACAGCAACGGAACCCACCAGAGGAAACAGCATAAATGGGCCTCAGTGGGTTCAGAGTAAAAGAGGGGTCTCTTGGCTTCTCCCTTTTGGGTCATTTTCTGCTAGCAATGATGTGAATAGGAGCAGGCTCGTGTAGAGGCAGAACCATAAATCCTAAGTGGCAAACAAGCTTCAGAGACAGGATTAGAGGTCAGGAAGCTTTTCCAATAGTAGGGTTTCTCTGAAAATCATCTCCGGAATGAGGGTCTGGAGAGATGTCTCAGGAGTGAGGAACACTTGGTACTCTTCCAGACAGCTGGGATTCTGTCCCCAGGGTCCTCATGATGCCTCATGATGCCTCATGATGCCTCATGATGCTTGCAGCTCCAGTTCTCCGGAACCTGATGGCCTCTTTTGGCCTCTGCATGCACCAGGTACATACATAAATGCACATATGCAAGCAACACATTTGTACACATAAAAAATAAAATAATCTTTCAAACAAATAACTGAAACGGTTTAAATAATGACTTCAGACAATGAAAAGACAGCATAAGAGAAATTAATTGTAGTAAATTAAACGTAAAACAATGTAAAGGTCTATAAATCAACCCTCTATTTATCTCTGTGAATGAAGATTGGACAGACTAGAACAGCCCAAACTTCGGGGCTAAGTCCTTCAATTGTCACCATGGCAAACAACACAGGTGCAGAGCTGGCCCCAGTGCTAGGTGAAGCAAAGAGAAGGCTGCTGTCTACACTGGGGCTTTGAACTCTCATAGCTTCCCTGGCTCTGATCTTCACCTGTCTGGATCAGTAGTAGCCCAGGCACTTGAATCCCCCTGTTCTTCTGAGGCTAAGGTCAACAACACTGAGGATGTGTCTGAAGAGCATGCTGGGACATTTTGCACTCAGGCACCCAGGTTTTCAATTCATCTTTTGGTTCCTTCATCCCTCCTTCTCCACCAAATCCTTTCTCGCTGTCTTAAGTTGCCGATGGTTTCTTTGAACGTTTCCTATAGCTTCTTTTTGTTATTCCTCTCTTTCCCGTTCTCCTGCAGCCACATGGCACAGCACAGAGAATCACACACTTCCCCCTGTGGTCCTCGCATAACTGTCTAATAAGCATAATTTGTCTTCCCTTTTCCTTCTAGGAGTTTCTTATTCAAGGTGCTTAAGCTAAGTGCAAGGAAAGGGGTGCTGCTAGTGTCGTGTGTGTGTGTGTGTGTGTGTGTGTGTGTGTGTGTGTGTGTGTGATTTTTAGCTCTCAGAGCATGCGCTGTCAGACCTGGAGTTTCTGTCGCCTTTGCCTGGATGGCGGCTGGGTGAACTCACCTGCCTATTCCTGTGAAACCTCCGTCCCTCATCTCCTGGAAGGCACCTTCATCAGACTTCCTGAGCTACATGCTCTGCGAGGTCCTCCTCTGGTCCTTCAAGAGTGGTGAATGGCACCAAGTTTTAAAATAAAATAAAAGTTAATATGTCCTAGGTTTAAAATTTTTTACAGCTTTCAGCATTAATTGTGAAGCCATATTTGCTATAAAGATTCAAGGGATTCAAGGGGGTGGGAATAAAAGTTTGAAGTCACTAGTGAGCAGAGTCCTGGGCATTTGGATTCTACAGTCTAGTCATCTACGCTTTAAATTTTTAACTTTATTCAATGAATAAAAGCAAACATCATCCCCCCCTCCCCGTCATCATTATTTATTGTCTTTCGAAAATGATGGGTTAGTCTCACAGAGAGAGTTAGAAAATGCCTAATTAAGTCTCATGAAGAAACAATTGCCTGCTTTGCTGACTTTTCCCATTTTTGCCCCAGCCATGCTACACATTGACATGGAAAGGCAGTAGCTTTAGTGAGTCATATTGTTCTCAGTCACTCTCATAGCCATAAAGTGAGACTTGGAGGCTACTCTGGACTAAATAAAAACTGTACCAAAACAAAGCAAAACAAAACAAAAAACAAACAGAAAACCCACAGGGGTTGGGGGGACCTTCACTTTGGGGCTAAGAACTGTGCTTATCATCCCAGAAGAGTGTGAGCCCGTGACCTAAGAGGAGAGTGAGCCCGTGACCTAAGGACCGTGCACTGGTTCCTCTCCTCCCAATGCTATCTCTGAGGAGCAAACTCCAGAGACCTGACTTCTTGGGCAATGGAGATATATATGCTGCCTGTGAATACAGTGGCAGGTCTAAGGACAGCTTCTTTCCAAATGCCTCTCTCAGGCTGAGCTGAAGAGAGTGACTTCTGTGGCAAGCATCTGTCAGGAAAGTGGGTGGTAGAATGGTGCTGTTGCCTTACCTTCCAAGGCAAGTTGGCCATTTGAGACACAGTACCATTTGGCAAAGCAGTGTGCTGCCTGAGTCAGGAAAGTGGAAGAACAGAAGGGCTTCCTCGGACATCTTAACAGCGCTCCTTGTGAGTCAGGAAAGTGGAAGAACAAAAGGGCTTCCTAGGACATCTTAACAGCGCTCCTTGTGATGACTAGAGAGCTCTTGACACAACTGCCCACTGCTGAGGCTGAAAACTGTGCTCTTCTTGACATTTCTGTGCGTAAATTGACTTTGCAAAACGACTCATACCTTCTGACTTAATGGTACCAGGCAGATGTGGGCTTGACTCCTGGTTCAGTCATTCTGTTGTGCTGGGATGAAGAATAATTCTGCAACTTCCCTGAGCTTCAGTTTCTCCATCAAAAAAATAAATAAATAATAATGGCAGAATGTTGTATTACAATCTAAAAAAAATAAATAAATGAAAAAACTTGATAACAGTAATTGCTACTAAGTCATGGCTAGAACTAAACCTGCTAAATATTATATTTAAGTGAATGCATAAGAGAACATACATACATACATACATACATACATACATACATACATACATACATAATGCTGACATGAAAATAACCTACAGAGGAAGGGTGAATCATGCTGCTGGGTACGGTTTTTTCCTGGGGAGTCAGACAACTCTTAGGAAATGTGCTCTCTGATCTGTGCCTAAATGTAAGAATTGGGTCTCACCTTCTTTGGCATGAGAGTCTGCCTTCTCATAGACCAGAAGAGGAACTTTCCTGAAATGCCAGTAAATTTAAGGGTCCACAGACTTTAAAGGTGAGACCGTGTTACTAGTTTCCCTTTGTGTTTTCTGTGAGTAACAAAGAAGGAAGGCAAATCATTGTCCTCGTTGCAGCTGAATTACTGTTCTAGAAGCTTTGGCCAAGAGTTTTCCTCTGGCTTTAACTACTCCGTGTGTGATGAGACAGTGGCCAGGGGACAGGCATCTTCATGCCTTGCTCTCAGAGCTAACTCAGCTGAGGGCTGCTCTCAGATCACTTCACTGTAAGGTTACAATGGTACCAGGAGTAAGAAGAACGCATGGGCCCGACAGCAACCCCAACATGGAATCGTCCAGCAGGGAATAGGAGCACACTGTCGGTAGGCTGGCAGCTCAAGTGTGAATCATGGCTGCACATAAGCAAGTGTGTGATCTCAGAGAAACTAGCCAACTCTGCATGCCTCAGCGTCCTCGACTGTGAAATGAGAACTGCCACTTCCAATAGAGATCCAGAGTTTTATTCTGCTCAGCTTTCTTTCTTCCACCAGAGAAGTGTTAAAATCCTTTCATACTCTAATTTAAAAAAAAAAAAAGTAATTTTGGCTGGGTATGGGCTGTAGGTTGTTGGAACCAATACTCACCTACTATGAATCAAGCGCTGATTCCACTCCACCACCACAGAAAACTGGTCCTGTTGGCATAGAGGAGGTAGAAACATGGGGATTCGATGTCCAAGGTCATCCTCGGTTACATAGTTAGTCCACGGACTTCCTGGAGTTGTGAGGCTGTCTCAAACCCATGTGTGTATATATGCACACATACTCAAACCAGAAACTGCCCATTTAAACACAAAACAATAAACTCTATATTTGTGAATAAACTTTTCAAATGGAATACATTTAATAGCTTTGAAATACATTGTGTTCAGTTGTGTCCTTTCGTTGTAAGCTATACATTGTTCAGAGAGCAAGATGAAATACACGACCATAGACGTGTTATCCACACAACAGTTTACACACTTCCATGCCCACAGCTCTTGGATGTCCCCATGTTAATCCCTATGACGTCTTACCTAAGGGAACCACTGCTTTATAGACAAGTCATGGTAACGGCTGAGGTGTGACAGTCCTTACCAAGAACTTTGCTAAATACTGTAGTTCTCAGTGCTTCATACTAAACATGTGTAATTAATCTTCATTGACAGCATAATGGGTAAATTAACAAATGATGTAGCTAGTATGTGTATCAAAACAGATCCAGAGGGGCTGCCTCATCCCTGGAATCCTAATTAGGGAAGCACGACAATGACACTCTGTACCAACCAACACCTTTAGGACTCTTCTGCAGTTTCTTCATGTGTGGTTCTAGTGGTTACCATTCTGTCATTTGATCATGACCCTCATATAAGGCTCATGTGTCCTCTGAGACTCCTGATAACTGCTTATGGAAAAGGACAAAGGAAACTAGGAAATATTATCTAAATCATAGGAGAATCTCAGCAGATTTTAATTATGTTTTCTTTATAATCTCTTACATGTAAAAGGAGTTTATATATGCATCTATCTTAACAGCATTTTAAATGTAATAGTGTTTGTATGGAGTTTTTACTCACTATTTAATGCAATCAAATAATCACAATAGCATCTAGCACAAACTTGTTTGGAAATACAGAGAGCTGACATTTGGCACACGCCTACATTTACACCATACACACACACACACACACACACACACACACACACACACACACACACACTGAAAGATGAGAATAAAATTTTAGGGTGTTGAGACAGAACATACTAGAAGAAAGCCTGTAAATATTTATGAATATTCTGGGGCCTTGAACGAGTAAATTTTTCAGAAAAGATGTTGATTAAGTGCAAAAAGGCTTCACATATTTGGGCTAACTCATTTCTCATTTCATTTTACCACATACTTAAAAGGCAATAAAGAATGTAGTGTTATCATACTGACACCATCATTTTAGATGAGAGGAAATCTTTGATATTGGCATCCTTCATAAGCTACATTTTTTTTTTTAAAGAGCTGAGTTGTATTGCAATGTTTTGCATTAAATATATAAAGTCTATATGCCTAGAGAGACATGCCTAGAGCTTGGCTGCTCCTTACTGAAATTTCTGAACACACAATAAGTGTGCCATAAACACAAGGCTTCTTTCTTCCACCTCCCTTCTCTGTGTTCCATTTCAGAAAGCCCAGGTTTGTCTTTAGAAAGTCATTCATTTTAATTTTACATGCATTAGCGTTTTCGCCTTCGTTCACACATATGCACCCTATGCATGCTGGCTGCCAGCACAGTCTAGACAAAGGCACCAGGTTCCCTAGAACTGGAGTTCTACATGTTTGTGAGCCCATGTGAGTTTGTGCTGGGAACCACATCTGGGTGGTCAAAAGTTCAGCTCGTCCTCTTCACTACCAAGCATCATCGCAGCCTCAGAAGCTCAGTTTTTAAAGAACTGCCATTCTTTTACATTTCTTCTTTCAATTTCATAATGAGCATGTCAAGCTATTCCTTAGCTCCTCCTCGGGCGCTCCGAATTCTTTATCTCTAAAATTCTTCCCTCCTCAAAATTTTCCCCATCAATGTTTTCCTACTGGCAATACCGGCTGCTTAGTTCCTGGTTTTGGCACGTAAAGTGGTTAATAAGGTAACAGAAACATTTTAATATGGTTAGTAACACAGCTATGCAGCATACAGTCACAAATTTTTTTCGACCTTACTAAGAGAATAAGTTAGCAGCAATCGTACGGAGATAATTCTTCACTACATGTGTATGATTAGTATCATGTAGGACACTCAGAGGCTGGGGAAGAATTTTTAATGGCTATGCTTTCTAGCCCTCTTTTTTAATAATACAAAAGTCCCCTGAACCTTAAGGATACCTCGAGTACTTCACATCAAAGACATGTATAAAATTATCTTCACCAAAGAATCAGGACAATCTCACAGGCTTCATAGAAAACTCAGAAGAGCCTTTATCAAGCGTTCCCCCAGAACCTCCCCTTCCCCGCCCCATCCATCGTGTGTGTGTGTGTGTGTGTGTGTGTGTGTGTGTGTGTGTGTGTGTGTGTGTGTATGTGTGCATGCTTGTGCACATGCTGTACTTATGTGTGTGTGTATTTTTGGCAATCTTGTTAAAATACAAGTTTCCAATGGAAATAGAGTTTGCTATATATAATTTCTAGAGGAACACTGATCCTGTTTTAGACTCTGCCAAAAAAGTTGTTCTTAATAAAGCAGCTAGAGTCACACCTTTATTAATGGGCATCTAGGTAGCTATAACCCACAGGCCACTGGCACTGCCGTTCTTTGGTAAGTTAGAGTCAGCCTCAAGTCATTCCTCTCCCCAAGATTTCCCCAAACTCCATAAATTAAAGATGGGAAACCTTCCTTCTTGGGCCATGTCAGTGTAACACATACAGTAAAGTCTCTGTTGGGTCGAAGGTAAAGTCTAAGCTATTTAAAAGCCATTCATCTCTCAGGTTTATTCTGTAACTACAAAGCATGTCTCAAATGTTCTGGGCTTTTAAATTTCATGAATTGCACTTTAAATCTAAAAACTAAAAAAATTCTGAAATTGCATCTCTTTTACAAATGAGCCATCATTACCTTCTTAGATTACATTAATCCTGAATTGTTTGTTGAATTGAAGTGAATTGTTTTTAGTCATGTAAAAATCCTTGCATATCTAAGTATGGTTTATTCTTAAGGATAATTTACATATCCATTAATTTCTTTAATATAACAAGTATGCCCAGAATATACAGACCTGTATATTAAGACTTTCTGAGTTAAAGTTAAATACAAGTGTTTGATTTGCCTGTGTACTTGTTTTCATTGTTAATTTTTAGAGTAATGTCTGAACACTCTTTGGTAGAGATAGCTCTGTGTTGTGTCATCTATTCAAAGAATTAACCCTTAAACCTAATAATAAAGCATCTGTTAAATTCTTCCCCTCAACTCTCTTGATTCCTACAGTTGTGGCATTGTTGAGAAGGAGTATATGTTTCCTTCCATGTTCGATCTAAAGGTAATTACAAAACTGACCTTTTCCAAAGCTTCCTTGTAAAATGTGTTGACACTGTGGTTGATGACCCACTTGCTACTGGTATGGGGGGGTCGGGGGGGGCCAGGACTTTCAAAGATAGCTCGTTATGAGCACAGTGCTGCTCAGAAGATGTAAAAAGATAAGAGCTAGATTTCTAAAAATACTTAATCACAGCGTCTACTAACACGAGGAGGCATAGTGAAAGATTTCCACTGATCCAGATTCATGGATCCTATTAGGATTGTTTCTCTACATAACATACTGCCCTGAAAAATCAGAGGTCACTGCCAATACCAACAACATGATATGCAATTTTGACAACTACCTGATGTATCTCCACTTTTTCACCATAGCTTTTGTGACTAAGAATAAATGAGCATCTCCCAAGAATGAGGCGAGAAGGTTAAAGGGCTTTGTTCTCCTGCTTCCATGCCATGAACACACCTAGAAAAACTCACTTAAGGAAGATTTGACTTAACATTTAGAAGTCGGCTCTCTGATGTGTTTCTCTTGGTGTCCTTATCTCTCTGCCAAAAGGCAGAGTGAGAGACTGACGTGGATGGTCTTGGGGAGAAATGGCTTTGAACAGAACCAAATTGGAATTACAAAAGAAAGATGTCAAAGAGACAGAAAACATGGCTGCCTTCACTGAGTGGTTGAAGAAATAAACAGAAGAGTCAGAGGGTAAATTCAATCGAATGTGTTGAAAAAAGAAGGAGGAGAAGGAGGAGGAAGAGGAGAAGGAGGAGAAGGAGGAGAAGGAGGAGGAGGAGGAGGAGGAGCAGGAGGAGGAGGAGGAGGAGGAGGTGGTGGTTCATACCAAAAACAGGGGAAAATAAAACTTTTCTGTAGTTTTTGAGGTTATGAGAGGTTAAGAGAAAAGGCTTAGCAGGAGATCCCTGAGAGATGGATGGAAGAAACTGAACTGGTAAGCACACAGGGGAGCAGGGTCAGTATTCCCTGCCTTCTCCCCAGTTTTTCTCACTGTCCCACCCACAGATGCTGGCAGCTTTCCCAACCTCAGCTCTGTACAAACAACACTGAATGACACAGGGAAGATTCACTTTCTGTATGTTGATTTTTAAAATGTATAGACACGCACAAAGAAACTCTGTCTGCTGAGTCTTCTAACTGCAAGACATTGTGCCGGCTGTCCCCCCATACAATACTAGCACACAGGTCCATTCCATGGATATTTCTCCTTGAAAACAAGCTGTCTGTGTTATAATTTTTGTAGCCACTCAGTGATTGCTTGTTGAATGAATAACCGAATTCAGCCATTTATTCATTCATTGTGGAACTATTGGAATTGGCCTAAGAGGGGGGAAATAAAACAAAACAGGTTCTATCATGTTCTAAAGGAGGATAATGCTAAATTCAAATTGGAACAGATCTACCAGTTTAGAAGAAAATTTAAAGTTTAACCATGGTTCTTATGAATCTTAAGCAGAGAAAAAGACTTTGAAAAAAGATAGTTTTGTTGGTTGTTTGTCTTTCTCTCCTCTTCGGACTTACGTTAGAGTTAAGATGTTAGAGTTAGGATCGAACACACTATTCCTACACTTTATAAACACAGCTCTGCATCTGCTGCCAGCCCCTCCCCAAACCCCTCCCCATGTTGGTATTGGTAGACTGAGAAGATTCTAAGGAGGGGGATATTTAATAAATACCTCAACCGTAAAGCAGATTGTTTTATGGTGACACCAGTGCTGCGGTTTCTAAAACCATATTCCACTCTTTTTTTTTTTTGGGGGGGGGGGGTTTCGAGACAGGGTTTCTCTGTGTAGCCCTGGCTGTCCTGGAACTCACTCTGTAGAACAGGCTGGGCTCGAACTCAGAAATCCTCCTGCCTCAGCCTCCCGCATATTCTTAGAAAATGACAAATGTGAGGCTGTGGTTTAATGTATTTCCAAAAATGAAAAATGACTTTAAATATTGGTAAATACATCATGGTGCGTTGAACTCTATATTAATGACAGTATGTATTTAGTTCTGATCTTTATGACCTGACCCTCAACTGTTTTACATTTATTACTTCAGTTGTTCTTAGAAACAACCTGAAAAGACAGAAATTGTTAATGTCCTTATTGTAAAGATGAGGAAATTGAGTAGAAAGCTATGATTGCAAAGTTATGTCAACCAGCTTTGATGCCCACCCTGGGTCTGTAAGGGTGTGAGTTACATTCTTAGCTTAAACACAGATCTGGCATTTCTATTCAATTTCATCAGGGGGTCTGAAAATGTCAGGGATTTTATGGGTTATCTGAAAAAAATTAAGATTCAAGATTCTTTAAAAAAAAAAAAAGATTGATCTATGCTGCAATTCCAACTTGTCTAGAAATGACGATATGAGAATAATTCTTGTCTTTTCTTTCTGCTAGCAACCAAAACAATGACAAACTTGATACTTATTAAATCTGTTTAGAACTTTAGAAAGAGAATGTTTTGTTGTTCAAGTGAATGCATTACTATTGTGTCTTTTAGCTGAAGGTGTAGCTCAGCACAGAGCATTTGCCTAATATTTTAAAAATGGTCATTCCCAGAACTGTAAATGATAATAATATTATTTAAAATTATAAATATTTACCAAAGGTAGTATGGAGAGTTGGAAACTTTAACATTGTAAGTTACTGGCTTTTTCGGTGATACAGTTGTTTGTAACGCTTAGCTATCCTTTGTAAAATCAGTAATACTCTGTTACCTTGCTTGGCAGTTTACAAGTTAGAAAACCACAGGAAATTCCTAAGTGAAAGTGAAAATGAAAAATCTAGGAAGTGCTTTGAGGCTCAAAATCATTGACTCTAGTTTAGCCAATATTGCTTGACTATAGTAAAGATACAGTACAGCTACAAAGTATTACTTCGCTAAAATGTAGCAGTTAATCTTGTCTGAGAATAGCCAGAGCTAGGGGGGCTCTTCCCTCTACATCAGGAAAGGAGAGCTGATCAGGAGCCCTGCAAGGGTGCTATGGCTGCTTTATCTCAGAATCCTTACTCGTTCTTAGCATAGCCACCAAGCCTTTCTTACCCTTCTCCTTTATGGATTCAGGACTGGCAGAGATGGTGCGTTCCTGTAAAGGAAACATTTAAGACTATCTCTGTGGAGCAGAATTTTGCTTTTCTTTGTCTGTTTTACCACATGGTGTTATGATAACTCTGTGATGTTTTGGCTTCTTTCCTGGCTGCAGTTCTCACATGTTTTTATTGGGGCTTTCATCTTACCCTAATACATAATATCTCTTCCCTGAGAGCCCAATTTGATACTCTAGGTATTCTACTGGCAATCGGTGGGATCATCCTTCCAGATGAGAGGAGGAGCTTCCCAAACATCCACGACTGAATGGGTGTGACTATTTAATTGGTCAAGGATCATGGTGTCATCTTCTGTAATCTCCTAAAGTTCTCTTGAAGTTCCAATCAAGTCGGAAAAACCCCATTTTCCATCTCACAATGGTTTGTGCCAGGGATTTGATACTATGTATGATTCCCTAGAACTTGATGAGTCCACCTATTCATGGCTGAACTCTTAGCTCTCGCACTTGTGACAACGTATCTGATACCTTGGTGACTCTCCTGAAGAATGCAGTGCTCTGTGTTCTGTAGGACCAATATTCTGCACAGGAGTCAGCAAGGTTTTAGGTATCCCAGGAAACCTTGTGCTCATAAGCCCTATCATTGTAGCAGCCATTCATTGCGTCCTTCACTTCACTTCCTGTCCCTCTAAACCCAGAACTGCCTGGTTCACTGATTAGCCTCCCTGCTGCTGTGACTATAAGCCCTACCTCCAAGTCATTGCCAACATTGACTTCATAATTCATGTCAGAGAGTAACTTTGTCATATCTCAAAGTCAGTCTGTCCATCGTCTCTTCATCCAGGACTCTTCCTTTCTAGCACCTTCTGTTGTATAATACAGTAGCTGAGAAGATATAAGACCAAAGAAAATCTATAACCTTCTCAGGTTGTCTACTTGAAAGACAACAAGGTCAACTCTAAGGGTCCAGTTTTCTGTGGGCACTAGTGAGTCTGTAGCTAGAACTTTCACACGTCTTGGTAAACTCAATTGTTTCTGTCTGTATACTTGGTATTAATTATTTTAGGTGAACACACATGGCTTTAGCATGGCTCATGTGCTCAAGCAAAATTAAGCATCAACCTTTCTTAAACAGCGGCTACTGAGATACCTAGCTTAGGAAGTTGATGTCTGATGTAGTTTTAAACCACATAATTCGTTTGGATAGTAGAGAATGCTAGTCATCTCTTACAAGCTGAAAAGAGAATTCTCTTCAGTGACAGAGGTTCACCTTGTCTTAAGTACTTGATACTGTAAAAAGCCAGTCTTTTGACTCACATGCGGCAACATCAGTTCCTTAAATATTACCAGGCTGATTTGTCAATTCTTCCCAAGACTGTAAATGCTACCGCTCATCCTCATATAATCCTGGAGAAAACAGACTAATGTCGTCAGTAACCTGCAGCCCCCTCAGCACGCTGTCCTCGAATGTGCCCCAGTCATCCCTCTTTCTGTCTCCCATAAGATTTTATACTGATACTTTGTTCTTGGTTGTTGTTACTATTATGAAACTGAACAACCTTATACAAAGAACAAAGTGCACAACACCCAGCATCCCAAGTGTCTAGAGTGACTTTAAAACCCAAGGAGCCACCTGCTGCATGTCAATTAGAACAGTTCCAACACTCCCTTCTTAGGCTTTTGTACATAGCCTATCCTCATCCTGCTGTCTATTCTAAGTCAGCATTCCTAGACTCTTTTTTCTGTTGACTTTAACTCAACTTTAAAAGTATTTAAGTGTTTTAAGTTTTAAGTATTATTAAGATTTAAGTACTCTCTTGGATTTGTTCTACTTACTTAATAAGAACAGCTGTTACTACTTTTCAGTTTTTAATGAGTTTATCAGATTATCTATTGTTTTACAAGTATATTACACTTTTCTAGTGTGTGGGCATGCTGGAGCAGGTGCCAAGGTGTGCGTGTGACCTTCAAAAGACAATCTACAAGAGTGGGTTGTCTTCTTTCTCTCCTTCCACCATGTGTGTCCTGGGACCAAACTCAGGTCTTCTGGTTGTCAGCAAGCACCTTTACATGTTGGTCCATATTGCTGGCTCAGAATATCTTGTCCTTTTTGTTGTTGTTAATATCATATCCACCCTTCATTTATCTTTTCCAAATCACCCTCGTTCTCTTCCCCCCAACAAGATCTTTAAGAAATACAGAAGCTTCTCTTTTCTGGAGTTTGACAGGTAGGGGAAGTGGATCTGGAGAGAGGGGAGTTTGGGGGAAGGAGGTGGGAGGCTGGAGGGAGGGGAAGCTGTGGTCAGGATGCACTTTATGTGAGAAGAATAAATTAACATTTTAAAAAAGAAAGAAAGAAAAAGAAACACAGCAGCTGAACCACCACACATCTTCAACCCAAACACACGGTTGCCAATGGGCAAATTATGAGCTACTAACAATAATTTTACATAAACTTGATTTTGGACCACCTAGACATACCACACGGATTAGGCTACACTCTAAGAATGAAAATTAATATTTAGGATATTAATATTTAATATTTAAATATTATAAATATTTAATATTTATAGAGTAGTATAAGAACTGTGAAATCTGTTGCTTTGAACAGTTTTAAAGAAAAAAACAAAACAAAGCAAAACAAAACTACCCAATCCAGGTCTTGAGTTGTTTGGGAAACTATTAACTGGTAAAACACAGCAGATTATATCAGTTTGTCTCCTCTAATATTGAAGGGCATTATGGCCAATATTTGAAATCAATACAATAGAGAAAAACCAAAGACATGTTTAGGGAATTGAATATAAGCAACAAAAGTAATGCCACTTAGAAATATCTCCTACCGTTGACCGTTATTATGATGCCTTTTTTTAATTTCAAAACTTTATAAGAGGTCTGGATGATTACTTATATACTCCTTCCTTAAAGGCGACTGGAGAAAAAATTTCCATCACCTTCTAGGCAAACAAGTACGTTCCCAAGAGTTTTTTTCAAACTCAGCACAACTCCATAAAGTAGGAGCTTACATGGTTAAGTCACTACCATAGTTCCTCCAATTGCAAGCCTGGACAGCAGTCAGGCCATCCAGTTATTTCAGGTCTTGCCCAGTGTGCCTTAGAAACTGCTGATGCTGCTCTCAAGGTTGTTTTTTTGACTTGGTCAAACCTCACGTCTAATCCTTAGGGGGTGCATGGGGGGCTTAGAATAACGCTGGTTATTCCTCCTGCTTCTCCGTGTGTTATATGTACACAATAGGGACAGGGAGACAGCAGCTCCTAGCAAGATTCACCAACTCACAGTGAGAACTAGTCAGACACGCACATCTAACGATAGACTAAGTCACAAAGCTGGCAGCCCCATCTCACATAAACATGAAACATGATCTGGGAAATTAAAAGGGGAAAACATGGCTACACTCTGACTAACTAAATTAGAATGTCTGCAGGTATGAGCCAGATATTTGCATGTCTTAATGGCTCCTTGAGTAATAGAAGAACAGCCAGGTTGAGAAACACTGAGCTGAGAGTCAGAAGTTTGAAATTAGCTACTTGCAATTTTGATATTTGATATGTCCTTCTAAACAAATGTTGTGAAAAACTACTGAAATACTTCACTATTCTATACTAAAACAATAGGTTGCCTTGGAAGGTTTAATAGAAGTGATCCTGTCTCTCTTGTTTTTGTAAAAGCCTCATGGTTTTACACACATTGGCAGATGACTGCCCTGGGCAATCTATAAGGCTTGTGGCTGTTGCAGAGCTGTGATAGGGCTGTTCCCAGCAGGACTGGTTGTCTTAATTGAGTCATCAGGAGTTATCCTCTTCCAGCTCTTCAGGGCACCGCAGGGACAGCTTCAGAAATGTAACAAGAGAAAGGATGGGAAGAAGAAAAGAAAGGTGCATGCCAGCTGCTTTTTACTCATTCTTCCTCCCATGCTTTCTAATTTAATTCCAAAGACATAGATGGAACTTTTCATTTAAATGATCAAAGGACCTTGTGTTCACTATAAGTCCTGGACCCACATAATGTCTTGGAATACTGCCTATGGTGAATGAATAATCCCTATATTTATTCTATACATGCGTTGCCACCAAGTGACTCACAGAATGTCACTGTTTTAAAGCAGCTTACATTGGGAGAAATTATTCAAAGAGCTATTGGAAGGAGCAAATGAAACAGAGCCTTGAAGACCTAAAACTTACAACTCATTCCAGGAAGATTCTCGGTAGCCAGCAACATTTTACAGTTTTTAATTTTTAATAACCTTAAAAATAATTTTAATAAAATAATCTTAATTTCCATCTGATTCTTTGCTGTACCTCTGACCAGTACAGCAAGAACTATGAACATTTATACATGATGGGGAAAGTGGATAGAAGAGTAATTAAATGGTCAAGATTAAACACAATATGCTAAGACTAGGTTATGCAGTTCCAAACATATTGACATGTTGTTAAAAAAAACTACCATAACTCATCTTTTAATTTGTACTGAGGGGCAGCTTGCTACATTACCAAAGAAGATCCAAGCCCATTCTTATTTTACAACTAGTTAATTTTCTAAATTCACGGTCGTATTTAAGTTTCCATATCCCATTAAATCCAAATACCATGAAGAAAATAATAAATGAGTACAAGAGAAGAAACCATTAAAAATTTGGATCTTCAAAAATATTAAAGGTGCTTAGCTGCTGAGATCAATTTACAGATTTTCTTTAAATAACAAAATTAAACATGTTTTAAACAGGACACCCAAGAGTCAAATGTGGTAGAGATTCGATAATTTCCCCTCTAAGATGGGAACTTGTTGGTCATTCAGGTAGTTTCTTAAGACCTACTCTTTAGTGATGCTAAAAAAGAGAATTCAGTTAAGAGTACTTTAACTGAATTTATCTTTCAAACACTGAACACTAGTCATCTGATAGTGTCACAGTCACCCAGCAACAAGGGTTAGTAGTCAAATCCAGGACTTTATAGCTGCCCTCCCTCATTTCATCACCCCTATCCTGTAAGGCTCAGAATCCCAGGAGTGTAAAGTGAAGGGCAGACATCTATTGCCAGTGGCTTTGCTCTCATACTGAGCGGAGCCTTTCCTTTCTATGGAGGCTCTGGCTTCCATAACATCACACTGTATGATACAGAGCCTGTGTATCCTTGCTATGTGACAAAGCTTTGTATACTCTTTAGCTGCAGATGGCATTTGAGAGCAGTTCAGATATTTTTTGTGCTGCTCATAATTATGCTCACGAAAATTTTCTTTACTTATAATATATACCTGGCTGTGGCCCGGGAAACTGGATGTTTCTAATTAGCAATGGCTTCACACACACACACACACACACACACACACACACACACACACACACACAGGGGCAAGGGACTAAGTTTCAAATTCATTGGTATAAAATGGTTTTCAATTGTTTTCATTATAATCAATATGCTTTATTAATTTTGAAAGGAAGCATGAGTGCACATTTTAAAAATAAAATGCAATCTAGTAATTCTGAAACTTTCTGGGCTTTCCAAGTCAATAAGTTTAAATGAATTTACATCTTCCAAAATTCTGATTACCGTAAAAAAAAAAAAGTGTGTGTGTTAAGAACCAAATCCTTTATACTTACTATAGATACAGAGAATAGCTGATTACATGCCCGATTTCCAGAGAAATAGTGTTAGATAGCTTAAAACAGATTCTTAAAATAGAACTATTTCTGTGTTGATTTTAATTGGAATGAAACTAAGAAATAAGTAACTTTTCTGCCAAGAAACTTGTCTATAGGTGGGATTTCCCATGATTCAGAGTGATGAATGCACACAACAACCACTCCAGTTTAAAGCAGAAGATAAAAGTTCTAAGGGAAATTTGACATAATTAGCCAGTGCCAGCCAACAGTAATGTAAATGAGACTTAATAAAATTAGCTTTCATTTTCCCCCTTCGAGCAACTTATAAATGTCTGTATTTCAGACAGTCTACATATTCGAAACTTCATGCACTTTGATTTCTCAAAGCAAAAAAGTATTTAGAAAAGTTTCTTAATAGTGAAAAGTAGTGGAAGCAAAACTGCTAATCCATTATTTTAAAATGTCAGCCGAAATTAAGTGACACATGATAAAGTAAGTCAGGGGTGTAATAAATGGCGAAAGTGCCAAGAAATGAATGCCAAGCCCCGTAACATTAGGACATTAGAGATATCTTCGGGTGAATTCGCTTTTTACAGTTTCCTTGTAAAAAGCACAGAAGAGAGTGGCAAGTGCTTTCCAAAGACTACGAACTGGATTGTTCGGAACCAGTTTGAAATTGTTGCTTTTAGTAGATATTATGAATTTTCAGTTCTTTTAATAAGGTTTCTGAGAATTCTGGAATTTCCTGAACCACAGCATGTAGCAGGGAGTGGGCTTATCTCAGCTCTGGGGTTGTTTACAAGGCTTTCTGAGCCCTGTGCTCTCTCTACCGGACAGCCAAGAGTTCTCGGTGCTGCACTGGGCGAGGGAGGCTACTCAGGTACTGGCCCCAAAGCCCCGAGCCCAGCACGCGCCTCGTCGCACGCGGCCAGGTTAAGGAGACCTCCCCGGGATAAGCTGGACCCCAAAGGATCAGTGGTCCGCGGAATCTTGGGGCGACCGTGGGCGAGTGGGTGTGACTCGTCTCCCACTCGCGTGGGCCCCCGATCACCGGCCAGCTCGCGCCGGGCGGGCAGAGTGGGAGAGCCGAGGTCACTGGGCGACTCCGCCGAGTCCCCGGCCAGCGCGGCTGGCGGGAAGCCTGAGCCGCGTGCGCTCGCAGGAGGGTGCGCGGCGCGGGGTCTGCACGCGCGGGGCTGGCTCGGGAGGGCGTGCCGGGGGCGTGGCGCGAGGTGTCCGGGCCCGGAGCCCCGCGCGGAGGGCAGCGGGCGGCGGTGGGCGGACCCCGGGGGGACGCGCGGCCCGGGAAGGCGGCGCGGCGCCACCGGCGGCTCCCGGGCTCCCGCTCGCCTGGCCGCCAAGAACGAGCCGCCGTGGGCGGGGCCTGCGGTGATTGGCGGGCGGGCGGGGAGGTCGGAAGTACTTTGTTTTTTATGCTAATGAGGGAGTGGGGCTTGTCCGTATTTACGTTGAGGCGGGAGCCGCCGCCCTTCATTCACCCACATGGTCCTTCGAGGTGCCGCCGCCGCCGCCCCGGCCCGCGCCTTCGCGCCACTTCGTGCCCTGCGGCGTGGCCGGGCGCTGGGGACGGTCCCCACGCTGCCTGTGCCCCTCCACGGAGCCCGGAGCGCGGGCCGGGCCGGCCACGCCGCACCCCCCCGGCCTGGGGCCTCGGGCCGGAGTGGCGCGGAGGCTGGCGAAGATGGTGGCGGCTGCTGCGGTGAGTGCGCCCGCCCCGCCGCCGGCTCAGGGAAACCTGTTGTGCGCTAAGCGGAGCGGCGGCGGGGCGGGCGGGCGGACGGGGGCCGGGTGGGTCTCGGGCCGTTGGGCGCCGGCGTGGGGCGGCCGTCCCGGCGCGCACGCGGGCCGGAGGGGGCCCGAGGGGGCGGCGGCCCGGACCCCGGCGGGGCCCGCCCGGCGCACACAATGGCCCTCGGGAGGCTCCGCACGAGGCCGGCGGCCGTCCCGGGAGCGGCGGGAGCCGTGCGGGGCACGCGGCCGCCGTGCGGGAAAGTTTCTCCCGGGGGCGAGAGTTAAAGCGCCGCCAGAACAAAGCGGCGGCGGCGCACGGGGCAGGCCGCGGGCCGGGAGGGGGCGCGCCCACGAGGAACCTGCGCGCGGGCGGGCGGCGGGCGGCGTCCCCTAAACTTTGTGCGCTCCCGGCCGGGCTGCGGGACGCGGGAGCTGCGGGGCGAGGGGGCCGGGCGCCACCCCGCGCTCCGCGTGGGCTTTGTGTGCGGCCGCGTGGGCGGCTCCCCTCGCGGGCCAGGCGACCCGGCAGCGCGGCGGGCGGCCCGGGACGTCCCCGGCCCGCCTTCGGGACGGCGTGGGGCCCCGGACTGGCGCCGGCTGCGAGCGCGGCGCGGGAGGGTCGGGCGGGCTCGGCAAGAGCGGCGGACCGGCCGCCATGTTCCCGCGGGGCGGGCCGCGCGCGCCGAGGGCGGGGGGGGGGGACATGGCGGCGACTGCGCGCCGCCGCCGATTGTTCCCGGCTTAGGCCTCGGGCCGCGTGTGGCGAACGCCCGGGCCAACCCCCTCCCTCCCCCGGATCCCGGCCGGGGGGTGCGCGGGACACAAAGGACGGCCGGCGTGTCCGGAGCCTCGCCACGCTCGGGCCTCGGCGCCGCCGCTCGCCGCGCAGCCGCCCAGAAACGGGCGGGGAGGGGGGGGGTCGCCGCGTCCGGCGCAGCGCGGCCCGGCTCTGACCTGCCGCCCCCTGGCGGCCGCGCGGGGAACCCACAGGACCGCCTGCCCCCTTGTGCGACATGTGCTGCCGGCCCGGACTCCATGAGCGTGGCGGGTACTTGGCAGGATCCCGTGTTCCCGTCCGGTTTTCTCTTGATAAGCTGGCACGGAGGGGAGGAAGCTGGAGGGCGCAGCAGGCTCGTGGTTCTTAGGTGACCAGAAGAAGAAAATGAGCAACGTGCCACGAGGATCACAGCAGTTGGGGAAACAACTCTTTATCCCGGCGTGCAGCCACGAGGTCTGGATTGGGGGAGGGGTGGGGAAGAATAGTCCTCCTGGTTGCCCTTTTTCTCGGGCTTGAGCAGGACAGTAGAGTTCAGGCTGACTGCTGCTCGTATTGCAGTAATTCAGGGGCACATTAATTCGTGCACGGATATGAATCTTGGTGGGTTTTCAACTTTATTTTGTTACAGCGTTTTCCACCCAATACATTGTTGCCCTCAGGACCTTGTGGTCCTGGCTTTTTGCAAATGGATAGAATTGCCCCTTAGGAAGATTAGAGAAGAGCAACTTTGAATGGGACTCTGAAAGTGGTAGTAATTTTGAGCAAATGTGCTTACCCTTTCTCTGTCTTCGCCCCCCCCCAACCCCCAACCCTAGTCACACACGTGGACCTAGCAGCCCCCGAAGCAATGCCCAAGGCTGAGAAGGAAGTTTGCCAGAGTGGGTGAGTATATTCTAGTTTTGTAGTTAAAAGTTCTTTTATGAAGACCTTTGGTTTTCACTTTTATCTTTGAGCTTGTACAACATGTTTGGTCTATTAAGGTATGAAATAAATACATTTTGAACTCTGTCAAAATTAAATGGGTGAGCAACATTTTAACGTAAATCTACAGTGGCTTTTGGAAACTAACCAAATAGTTGTAGGCCCTTCAAGCTGGATTCATAGAGTATTTCTAATTTGGGGTGATATTAAGACTTTTATGTTTTATGACTAATAAACTTGAAAATGACTAAACAATAATCATTAATCATTTTGTCAAGTATCTGATAATCTGGAGGACAGAAGAAAGGGGATTGCTGCTTGATCAATCTGAAGCTTTCCTCTAAAGGTACTAATAAGTCAGACTGCCTTGCTAACAACAGTTCTCATTTTGCATGGTATAATTTTGTGTATGTCCCTTAATGTGTGGTTTTGGGAAAGCCTAGTGTAAAAGCCAACATTCTAATGGGGTTGTATCTTTCTTATATTTCTTTAAGGAGTATTTTTTTAAGGCTTACTTGTGTCCCGTTTGGACTTTCTGGCTATTGGCTTTTTTTTTCCTTGGGTATAAGCTGAAATTGATGTTTGTCACAGGATTTAGTTTTGGGCTGTTCCTTTTTGTCTAATTATTTATTTCAAATTTAGCAGGAATAAAGTGACCCTCCCCTTGGGACTGAAGCTGTGACCAGTCAGAATAATGTCAAAGTGCTTACAGTGCAGGTAGTGGTGTGTACATCTACTGCAGTGCGGGCACTTGTAGCATTATGCTGACAGCTGCCTCGGTGGGAGCCACGTGGGCGCGGCCTCGCGCTGCCGTGGGCGTGGCCTTGGGCTGGCGGGGGCATCTGGGGAGGGCCTGCCGGTGCTGCGTGCTTTTTGTTCTAAGGTGCATCTAGTGCAGATAGTGAAGTAGACTAGCATCTACTGCCCTAAGTGCTCCTTCTGGCATAAGAAGTTATGTCCTCATCCAATCCGAGTCAAGCAAGCATGTAGGGGTCTCTCCATAGTTGTATTTGCAGCCCTCTGTTAGTTTTGCATAGTTGCACTACAAGAAGAATGTAGTTGTGCAAATCTATGCAAAACTGATGGTGGCCTGCTATTTACTTCAAGTGTTGTTTTTTTTTTTTTTAACTAATTTTGTATTTTTATTGTGTCGATGTAGAATCTGCGTGGTGTGTCTGATGTGACAGCTTCTGTAGCACTAAAGTGCTTATAGTGCAGGTAGTGTGTAGCCATCTACTGCATTACGAGCACTTACAGTACTGCCGGCTGTAGAACTCCAGCCTCGCTTGGCCATCGCCCATCCAACTGTCCTGTTACTGAGCACTGGTCTATGGTTAGTTTTGCAGGTTTGCATCCAGCTGTATAATATTCTGCTGTGCAAATCCATGCAAAACTGACTGTGGTGGTGAAAAGTCTGTAGAGAAGTAAGGGAGAATGAAACCCCTTTCTGCACAGGCTGGGATTGGTCGCAATGCTGTGTCTCTGTAGGGTATTGCACTTGTCCCGGCCTGTTGAGTTTGGTGGGGATTGTGACCAGAAGATGTGGAAATTACAATATTGCTGAAGATGCCGATTTCCACTGTAAAAATGTTCAAGCGCTGATGGAGTGTATGAGCAGGTTCTGTAAACTCTGTAATTTCTATTGCTTTCATTGGTGTAAAACAGGATTTTTTATTGAAATTTGTTTTTTTAATTTGTGGTTTGTTTTTACTGAATCATTTCACTTTTGGGTTTGCACGCTAGATTTAGTAAGAAGTTTTGTGGGGGGGGGGGCTTAGGCGAAGTTAAACTACCTTTTGAACCTGGTATGATTCGAGGATTATTTTACTCTAAAACCCATATTCAACTGTTTAATATGAGTTAAGAAAATGTTTGGATCTGTGTTTATTAAAGTGACATTTCAGATGGAGTATTCTGATAAATTATTCCTAATGCTTGAGTTCTTAACAGGTGGTAGCCACTCTGTTAATGCGCACACCGTGTAAGAAAGGACTATCCTTGGACAGTTCTTACCATGTGAGCCCGTCAAAAGGGAGAGATGGCAAACTGATGATCAGCAGAGTGGCATGGCACTTGCAGGACTGTGGAGCCTGGGTCTGGAGAAGGTGCTCAAAGCTTCAGTTAGTGTTTAGGATAACAGTATATATAGTTCTACATTGGGGCAGCACAGTGGGTTTCAGGCTGTGAATAGATACTAGAGTGAAACCTAAAGAAAAGTAAAATTAATAAGGATGAGCTGTTAAAATGAGGTTTAAGCTAAGACTGTATCTACAAAGCGAAAGTCACTTTTTTGAAAGATTGATGGATTCCTGAACTGCAAGGTAAGGATATTCCGCAGGTGTGGGTTTGATTGTGATTGACCAGAATTGTACAATTATTAGTAAAACAGAAACATAGTCACTTCTGATTCCATTCTTAACCCTTTGGGATTAAAACTTGTTTTAGATGATTAATGAAAAGAATTCTTTAAAAAGAGATAAAGTTCTATGTCAACTTTTCTATAGAGTGAGATCTGTCACAAATGTTAAGTATTTGAATGTTATGTTTTTCTTTCAACATAGGAAGCCTGCCAGGTACTTTCTTCGATCTGCTAAGTTAGAAGTTTAAAATTAATAGTATCTTAATTAGGACCTTTGGATGCAGAGCTTGTAATAATTGTGTTGAGAAGGTTTTGAACTTGAGACTTAATTCTAGTAAGGAATGTGTATCTTAGAGGCCTAGGAGTGAAGAGTTTTCCTAAGATTTTCTTTTCTCCCTTAATTAATCTCCTTTCTACATTAAGGACGTCAAGCAGAAATACACACTTCAGTTCAGCAGGAGAAGGGAGGGTTAGTGATTATCTTCTAAAATTCTGTTGGCAAAACAACTTTGGTCTCTTATACTTTGATCTTGTAGTGACTTGGGCATATATTTGCTATAAGCTTTTTCAGGAATGGGGGTTACTAAAATGTCTTGTGTTACATGAAAGATAAATTTATCCTATATTAAGAAAGCATTATTAAGACTATATAAGCTGTTGATTTTACTAAAAACCCTTAAGATGTCCATTTTAACAGGCAAACCTAGCACAAACAGCCAGCTGGATTTTCCCTGTGTGTGGTTTGAAGAGTCAGTCCTACAGAATTGCTGACACAATGCAACCTGCAGCTGCCCGGAGAAAGAACACTGTCACTAAAATTTGTTGTATGTATCATCCAATTCTGTTCTGTACCTGATAACACTAGTTTGTCTGGCTTTAGAGAGTTAATAGGCAAATCTTTAAAACAGTGGAAACAGCTCAGCTGGGCAAAGGCCATTTTAGTAGCATGCCTGCTCCTTGGAGTTTTCCAGATTATTTTGTATAGCCTGTTCCAGATTCTTGTATAAGACTGCTTTGCTCTGTGCACTCAGAATTGGTGTGCCTTTCTGTTTGTGTAAATGGTATATAATGCATTGCTAGTTGTCAGGAAGTGTGTGTTGTGAATTTTAAAGTATAGAAAGATTGTTAACAAGGGTTTCAATGTTTTTTTTCTGGTAAGCTAAAATAGGCAGAACATTGTGAGGCGTACCTGGTTTATTGTGGTTACAGACTTGGAGTAATGTTCATTGTTTAGTGTTAATACTGCATTTTAAAACTTGATGTACATATGAGCATTTTTAAATAAAGTTATCTTGTAGCACTGGTGATCTTGTATCTTGTTTTTTTCTGTAAGTGGCTGGGACATTTTTTTTCTTGTTGAGGGCATGGGGAGACCAATCTTACCTTTAACCATGGAGTTTGTATTTTGTCTTAATTAACAGGTAAGAGGAAATCATTGTAGAAGGTTAAGTGTGCCCTGATTTCAAACCTCAGAATAAGGCAAATGAGGACGGAGGGTGCCTTTTACAATTAGGTCAGAAAGCAGCAGATTGGGCTTGTGTGTCTTTGACTTGGGCTCCTACCATGATTTTGTAGGAAAGTCTCCAGGATCAAATGGCTAGATGATAGACGACACAGCCTATCTGTCCACTTAGACTAGAACACTGTGTATGTTGCAGTTAAGACTTGGCGACTGCTTAGGGGACTAAGATGTCTAAAATTGGTTATGACAACTAATGAAGTAGGTGTGACACTGGAGGATTACTACATAGCAAAGATCTTAAGGCATGACAGTTTGAAGGCTCAAGGAGTTCTGGGAAGTGCTCACGTGGCATTGGGAAAGTGTAGGTGCAACATGAATGCAGAATTTGTTCTTAGTATCAAGAAGTGGGCATGAGTCTGTTATATTAATGTACCTTCCAAATTGAGACCGGTCATTAGAATTCTATGGATGGAGCTAGGCCTTGTAGAGCAATTTGAGTTCTCTATGGCTTTTTATAGCAGTCTGCTCTGCTGCTGTTCTTTACCATGATGCCAAGGTGGGAACAGTGAAAGTACTTTGCGTGTTTCTAGGCTCCTCCTGGGTTCTAATATAGGAACATCATTTGGTGTATTTGTGAAAAGGATGATTGGCAGTGTTTTCAGGACTGTCTTGGATTTTATATATGCATAGGTGTTAAGACAAGTAGAACTCTTGTCAAGTCATCCCTCAATGCTTAGGGAACCCCAAGGCCATATTTTTAACAGGTCATACTTTGCAGAGTCCATATGCATTCACTTATACTTGAGGCTAGCTGCAAGATAGAATTCTTTGTGTATGTAGCATAGCCTTTTTAAAAAGCACAACTATTGTTGGGGGGGGTTTGCTCAATTATACACTTGATTCCCGTTCTACCACTCAACCCCAAACCTGAAGTCTGCCTTGGGTTCCTGTGGGAGCTGAGGTTCTGAGATACCGGCTAGTACCTGCAGTCTGCCTTGGGTTCCTGTGTGGGAGCTGAGGTTCTGAGATACCGGCTAGTACTTTCAGATTGTGTTAATTCTTTGATGCACTTTGTATCTTATTTGACCAGAGCAGTGTGCATACTGTCTGCCTCTTGGCTCCCTGCCTTTCATATTTTCAAGTAGTCTTTTAACTTACCAGTTTTTCTGGGCATATGTATATTAGAAGAGGATCTTCAGTAAGGAAGGCCTTTTTCAAAAAATAATACCACCTGAGATGTTAGAAGTGGATTTACACTTCCAGGCCTCATTTGATAGTCATTTTTTAAAAGTTGAGTGTGCACCTGCTTCTAATCTACATGAGCCTAGTGGGTCTGTATGTAAAACTACCTGGTATATAAAACCAGGCCGGCCTTCAGCAAGTTAGCAAAATGCCCCTGTATTAGTGCTTCTAAAATGAAAAGGGCCTGGGTAGTTCATGTACATAATGGAGCAGAAGCAAATTGAGGTACATGGACACAACTATGCTTTACACAGTGTGAAGAATTGTTAGAAGAAAATTGGAATATAACTGACATCCTCTACTAAAAGTGAGTTAAAGTTAATTACGGGTGAGGTGATGGAATGAATGGTCCTTCAAAATTAGAGCTGAGTCTCAGGGACTGAAACCTAAGACCCTCAGCTGACCTGGGCTTGGAGCTCTGAAAGATTTCATTGACTGGTTTGGTGTTTGATTGGGGGTGGGGCAGTTTTGTATAATGTGCTTTGATCATTGACTGCCTACCTACTCCCAGATCCAAAGCTCCTGAGAGTTATCTAGTGCATTTTCTTGACTGAGTATAGCCATCCACTGGAGCATGATGAACCTATCAAAGCTATGTCCTTAAAATCTGACTATGCTCAGTTTGGGTTGGAGCACATGAGCCACTTAACTCTCCAGAGTACAGAAATGGCAGCAGGAGTTAGGGAACGCTAGTCTTAGGACATGGTGAGTTATAGAGCTGTTTGAGACCCTGTACCAATCATGTAACTACAAATCAGGTAGTTTTTTGTTTTGTTTTGTTTTTTTCTATTTCACATTGGTTAGATATGTGTGCTAACTAAAACTACAAATGTTTCTACAGAGGCTCCACAAACAGACCTGGAACACGGGTTACGTTTTCTTCTTTGCCTTGAGCCCTTAGCACCTGTAGCAAAGCAGTACAGTAGTTTCGGTGGTATTTGAGTTAGGTTAGAAAGCAGCGTTTGGTTATCTTAGAATACAAACAAAATTGTGGCAAATGATTCTCTTAGAGCATTGAACACCTCTGTAGTTACTCCAGTGTTAAGTTATGGGCCTTTGTAATGTGTCAGCTCCAATTTGGAGACCGCTCTTCTGAGTTACTTGGCTAATAGGTTAAGATTAAGGTGTTGTTTCTCCCATTATTTAACAAGTATATGTTTTCCCAGATTTAGTGAGAACTAGTGTCCAGTTCATCAAGAGGTACCAGGAATATCCAAATCTCGGGCCTATGCCTTATCAATTACTTCTGGTGCTACTGTATAAGGAAAGCTACTTGGGCTGAGGCACAGATACTGTGAGAACGTTACTTGCATAGTTAAAACATTAGAAAACAGACAGATCTTTGTGGGCTGCAGTTGTCCTTGTAGATGAGGGTCGGTGTGAGGAGGGAAGAATGTAGGTTGGTCGTGACTTGTGAGTGTAGCTGAGCAGCAGCAGCACATCAGGCTGCAAAGGTCTGCCCACCCTTACTCAGGCCGCTGCTTGTATGTCTCCATCGTCCTTAGAAGAGACTTTGCCTTCTCTGGTATGCTACCCTGTCAAGAAGAGACTTTGCCTTCTCTGGTATGCTACCCTGTCAAGATGAGCTCTGTTTCAGAGAAAGCATTTAGTTAGTACATGTTTAGACCCTTTTGTCCCTCTGGCATTTTTTTCTAAAGTGAGTTACACAAATGTGGGTTTAAAGCAGTTGGAAACCTTACATATCTCTTTTACCCTCTTTCACATTTAAGGACCCTTGTAGTAATATTGTGTTCTCCCATTTACTTCTCACTATTTTTGGCCAATTAGCCTTGATTCCATTTGCTTCCTAATAACAATTTGCCATGTGACATGTTTGTAGGTTGCAAGGATAATACTTGGATATTTGTCTAGTACTACAGCTTCATTTTACCCTTCTCTTGACATGCTGATTTTAGATGTGGGTGTAGGTAGTCCTAGCTAGGCCTTTGTAACTCCTGAGGATTTAGACTCCAAGACAAAGTTTTTGTTAAGAGCCCCATTTGAAGGAGGGGAAGAGTGGAGCGAAGTAAGGATTTTTTCTTAGTATTTAGTACCATCAAAGAGGGGATATAATAAGAGAAAGTGATGATACACAAACAATAGTTGCCATTGAGTAAAAGGAAGATTTGCTACAATGAAAGGGATTACAGTATTTCTCAGAAGCATTCTAGAAAGAAAATGGCACCCCAGTCAATGAATAGGTCTCCAGAATTAAAGTAACCTCCAGAAGAGGGAAGTGATGAGACACTAGTTAGCCAGTGGCGTGTGGTGTGTAAACAGTAAACCATTGTTTCTCAGAGGATGAAGAGACCGCCATCAAGGTTTGAAATGTCAAGAATGCCTCCAAACTGGGGCATGCGACTTTGAAGGCAATTTAAAAATAAATAAGCAATTTACCCTTTGTTAAGAGTACTAAAAGTGCCTGGCAGTGGTGGTGCTCACCTTTAATCCCAGCACTTGGGAGGCAGAGGCCAGCTAATAACTGAGTTTGAGGCCAGCCTGGACCTCAGAGTGAGTTCTAAGACAGCTGGGACTATACAGGACTATACCCTGTTTCAAAAAAAGTTTTAAAAGGAACCACAGTGAAGCAGTATACTTTGGAACCATTTAGAAGAAAACTTAAGTTTATAAAGCAAAAGGCAAAGGGTCTTAGATTTTACATAAATTTTGTTTTAAACAAGTTTTTAAACTTAAGAACACACCCCTGTATTAATTTTGACTTTTGGAAATTATGCAGCTAATAAACAAAGTCTGGTCAAAGGTAAGTGTTCTCGGTCCTGACTTGATCTATTAAACCTACATCTCTGGAATTGCCTGGAGTGTTCTCGGTCCTGACTTGCTCTATTAAACCTACATCTCTGGAAACAAAGCATCTTAGTGTGTTCCCTTAAATGTCGGTAAAATAGGCTTTCAGGAATTCATTAAATGAATCTGTGATTTAAGTGTTACTTTCTTGCTATGGTTTTTTCCTACTGCTTGTCAATGTCTTCTGCTGATTTTGTCTGTTTTGTTTGTTATTGTTTTCCTCTAGTGATAGAGATTGAAGAGTGCTTGTTTTAGTGAAAAGGATAGCAAAGCAAAAAAAAATTACGTACAGCAATGGTGAAGGGGCCTTTGATTAAAAAGAAAAACTGCATAATTCTGTGGGCCTTTGATTAAAAAGAAAAACTGCATAATTCTGTGTGCTGTGCAGAAGTGGTGTGTGTGGTTGAATGGGGCTGGACAGTGGAAATTTGCCTAGTGTGAGAGAGAACAGGTCTTCAGAAGCAGCTAGCAAGAGTTAGGATTGCTGTACCAGCACTCTGCTGATTGAGTTGGAGAACAGCTTAGGCTACATACTGAATTCAAGGCCATTTGTGGAACGAGTAACAGTCTTGTCCAGTTTTCTAGTTTTTAAAAAATGGACCAAGATTTGAATTCCCAGTACCCACTTAGTAGCTAACAACCATTCATAATTCCCAGAGGATTCAGTGTCCTCTTCTGACATCCTCTGGCCCTGTCTGCAGGCTTGCACATACATACATACATACATACATACATACATACATACATACATACATACATACATACTACAGGAAAAGCATTCATATGTATAAAACAATGTCTTTAAAAATGTTTTAAGTAGCCGGGCGTGGTGGCGCACACCTTTAATCCCAGCCCTCAGGAGGCAGAGGCAGGCGGATTTCTGAGTTCGAGGCCAGCCTGGTCTACAAAGTGAGTTCCAGGACAGCCAGGGCTATACAGAGAAACCCTGTCTTGAAAAACCAAAAAAAAAAAAAAAAGTTTTAAGTAGATGGTTCATGGCCTCAAGCCTACTTTCCTGCTCTTTTCCAGCAGACGGCTATGGTCTAACTCTAATGCAAACCCTGTGCTAAAGGCTGTGTATCCTTGGAGATATTTAATTTTGAGATAAATCTCATGCATAAAATCAGATTTAGTATGATGCAGTGTTAATGAGGTAAATGGAAGACAGTAAGTACTATGAGAGCTGAGGAAAGGCAATGAGTAATCGGTAAGTACTACATACACGCTACGTGAGCATTACAGCAGGTAATGAAGTAGCCTTGTTAACAGGCTAATGTAGCATACAGTAATACAGTAATTTAGGTGGGTTTTGTTAGTACCAAGCGAGAATCTGCTCAGTGATGATCGGTAAGACCTGCTGTCACAGTGCGGGTCACAGTGCGGGCCTCATCTTCTTGTTTATATCGGACTATGGAAGTGTTTGACTGCTTTAAAGTGATGAAATGTTAGAAAATAAAAAACCCTAAATAACATATTTTATTCATCTTAAAGACATTTGGTCTTGCTCATGTTTTAAAACCTACTGTAACATTTTGAACATAGGTTTGTCTTTAAAAGGATGCCATTCACAAGTGATTTTCACTTTTGGATAGGGCTATTACTTTGATTTCATTTGGTTTATAAAAAAATTAAGGGACAGCAATACATTTAGAAGCCATATAATTCAGCCTTAAATTACAGGGTTCCTACACACATTCAGTTCTGGGTAATGATAGAGTCCAGAAAAAGGAAGCATTGATTAACCTTAGGGGAAAAAAAAACTAGCTGGAAAATGAAAGAATCATACTTTGGTAATTCAACGAGCTTGTGCTGAAGCCAGTAAATACACATTTTGCAACAGGATTATTTAAGCAACTGGCAATGACAACTCTAACCTTTCTCACTTAAGAAAGCAGTGCTAGGCTAACCACAGCCCATGCTGCTGGGATGCTAAAGACAGCTCTGGTATTAATAAGTAACATCTATACATTAACCCTCTTGGAGCAGGGTCTTAAGTGCTGCTGACGCCATTCTTCCCAAAAACTCATCAAATAATTGGGAGAAGTCTGAGGAAATCAATCCCTATTAAATAGTTAACCATAGGCATATTTGTCTTAGCAAACAAAATGCTTTCAAAATGTTCCACTTTTGAAATTGCTTAAATCTTTTATGTTGACCCAGTGACTTTGTTTGCAAAGGTTAACTGGAGTGGAGTTAAGCAATTGTTTTGCACGTTTGAACACTGTAAATGATCTTACAGGATAAAATGAATAAAGCGAATTTTTAAAGTTAATGAGCAGCCGACCTTTTCTTTCTAAGATTGTTAGGAGTGTGTATTTGAGATGTTTCTATTTATGAGCCCACTTGTTTTACTTCTTATTGTCCGTATCGTACCCTATTTCTATTTCTCCTCCACTTCCTTTTTATTTCTCTTCCTACTTTCAGTCTATAGAATCTGCAGTTAGTGTTGATATTTGTATCATTAAGGATTTTTCTAGTAATTAATACTATTATTAATATGATAAAATGGTAATTTTAAATATCAGTGGTATTAAAGTACAGAGAATTTTCAATTTCATTTTACATTCCTATATAAAACTCAGACCAAAAGTAAATATTTTTAAAAATAGTCTATTTTGATATCAACAGTGAAAGCCAAATTCATACTACCTGGTCATACACCTCAACTATCTATTTGTAGGATCATAATCCTAATCAATGTTTCAAAGTCTCTAGTAATCTCAATTCTTAAACGCCTGGCATTCCCAAGTCATCTATTCTGTCTTGAAGTCGCCTTCCTCTAAAAGCCTAAAGGATCTCATGAACCTACACCTGAGGAATGCACTGATAACATATATAGCAATATATTAAGAGCATTTTCTGTATATTATGCTTCTCTTCTTCCTGTCACCGTGTTTGTTCCAATTCTAACAACAAAACGTGCCGTCAATAGCTTTATGTCCAGCATGGAAAGAGCTGCCTGCACTGCCTGCATCTATCCAAGAGATTAGGCTTAGAAGACCAAAGAAAGGATTGTAAAACTCGGGTCTTGGATCTAGGATTACTTGTTAAATGGCGGTTTGAATGAAATTGGACCCTTTGTGTCATTAAGGTGGAATACTTCATTTCTAAGTAGTGACTGCTTGGGAGGTGTGATCTTGTTGTGGAAAGCATCCCTTCTTTGTTAATGGGTCCAGATATATGATCTTAGCTACTCCTGTCAGCATCCCTTTGGCAGCTGGACTCTTTGAAAAAGTAAGCATAACTAAACACTTTCTTTAGTTCTCTTGGTTATGGGATTTAGTCCCATATATATATATGAAACAATAAACACCCAGCCTTGTCTGCTGCAAATCTATCAGGGAGAGCAATGGAAGTGTTACCTAGAAACTTGAGTGTCTGTAAAATAAGCAAAGTACTTTTGATTGGCTTGAGTAATTGTGTTATGACTTATTTATTCTGTCCTTCACATAGAACTTGTCTTACATAAACTCTAATGAAGATAGGGTAGCTATCTTGTCAAGCTCCAAGAAATTAATTTATTGCTAGCACAAACAAGAGCATTGCTATGGTGCATTTCTCCATGTCAAGGATAAAAGGGTAGATAGATAGCAGGAGATATCCAGTGTAAGGAGGGAAGTGGAGCCGGTTGGTTTATACATCTAGAATGTCTAGACCAGTGGTTGATACATCTAGAATGTCTAGACCAGTGGTTGATACATCTAGAATGTCTAGACCAGTGGTTGATACATCTAGAATGTCTAGACCAGTGGTTTTCAACCTTCCAATGCTGTAGCTTTTTAAAAGAAAGACAGTTCCTCAGGTTGTGGTGAGGAACTACTTTTGTTACTAATTTTGCTACTGTTATGAAATCATGATGTAAATATCTGTGTTTTCCAATGGTCTTGGGTGATTCCTTCCTTTGAAAGGGTAGTTTGAGCCCCACCTCAGAGAGCTGTGGCTCACTGCTTGAGAACTACTGGCTAAGGGCTACTTTGGCCTGAAGAGAAGATTAACATGCTTAAGAGAGCACATGGAACAGTTAACTAAAAGGTCTAAGAAAATGAGAGGGAGTAGTAAACATTATTTTATAGCAACTCTCAATATTAGCAGTTCCAATTCCCTAGCAAAAGGATGCGGACAGACTGGATTAGAATGCAGGATCCATTTTTGCCGATATAAAATTTACTATCAATGCCATCTTAAAGTAAAAGATAACAGTATTCCAAGGAAATGCAGCAAAGAAACAAGCAGGTATGTTGTTTATTATACCTATTGTAATATCTGACTGATAAACCATTAGACAACAAAAGAGAGCTAAGATACAATAAAAAAAATTAAAGCTGAAAAGGCAAACATCAAAGGTAGTCTGATGAATTCAGAAAGTCGTAAGTGAAGACCTACTTCAAATCTCCTTCATCATACTTGAAAATTTAAGATAAATGGATGGATTTCTAGATACATATGACCTACCAAAGTTAAATCAAGATGATATAATTTTTAAAATACATGTCACAATGAGAAAAAGCAGTAATTTAAAATTGCCCTCTACCAAGAAAGCCCAGGCCCAGGGGTCAGCACATGATTCTACCAAATCTTCAAGAAGAATCAATATCAATCCTTAATTTTGCAAAACAGAAACTGAAGAGACATTTCTAAGTTCATTTTGTGTTGTAAAGCCACTATTACCCTAATACTAATCCAAAGAGAAAAGAACATTATAGATCAGTTAAATCTCTTATGAATATATATGCAAAGGTATTCAATAAAACACTTGTAAGTCAAAACAGGAATTCATCAAAGATTATCCACCAGAGTCAAGTTGCCTTCATCTAAGAGATGCAAGGGTATATACATATTTTTTTTCTCAATTTAAAGGGAGAGATATCCTACCACAAAAACAAACTAAAAGACAAAAACCACATGATCATCCCATCAGATAAAAAAAAAAAAACAAACCGACCTTTAGGTCGGGCGTGGTGGCGCACGCCTTTAATCCCAGCACTCGGGAGGCAGAGGCAGGCGGATTTCTGAGTTCGAGGCCAGCCTGGTCTACAGAGTGAGTTCCAGGACAGCCAGGGCTATACAGAGAAACCCTGTCTCAAAAAAAAAAACAAAAACAAAAACAAAAACAAACAAAAAAAACGACCTTTGACAAATCAAACAGTCTTTCAATGATAAAAGCCCAACAGAGACTAGGAATACAGGGACATACGTCAACATAATAAAACCAATTTATGAGAACCTACAGACAGCACCTTCCTAAATAAAGAAAAGTTCAAATCATTTCTCCTAAAATCAGTAACAAGACAAGGATGTTCAATCGAGTACTTTTAAAGTCTTAGCCAAAGCAATAGATAACTGAAGGAAAATCTTTAAGAAATTTAAGAAAAATCAGATACCAGAAGCCCTTCTATGCTCATAGACCTGTAGAAATAAGATTATGAAAGTGACCATCTTACCAAAAGTAATTTACAAAATCAATGCAGTTTCCATCAAAATTTTAACTAAGTTCCTCACAGATACTGAATTTTTTTTTAATTTGGAAACCCACATGCACACTTACACACAATGGCAGCCGAAACAGTTCTGAACAAAAAAGAATTGCTAGAATTATTACTATCCCTGATTTTAAGTTGTACTTCTTAGATATAAATAAAATCAGGTTGGTATGGGCATACAAAACAGACACATTGGTGAACGGAAGACTGACACATAAGTTTGTATCCCAAGGTCCACCTGTGTTTGACAAAAGAGAGAGAGAGAGAGAGAGAAAGGAAAAATAAGCACTAGAGAAAAAAAATAACATTTTCAACAATTGAGGCTGACCAAATAGGATAGCTACATACAGAAGAGTGAAAGTGTATTCTTCTCTCTCACCCTGCATATACTCAACTTTAAAATGCATCAAGGACATTGTCATCAGAATGTGAAAGAGGAGACGGTAAGGAATATAATATGCTTGTATTTACAGACACAGGACAATCCGAACAGAAGTCCAGTAGCCCAGGCATTAAGACCAACAACTGAGAAAGTGGACCCCATTTGAAATCTGTACAAAAAAGGGCACTGGGTAGCCTGCTATGGTACTGAATGTGCTTCTCAGCTGTAGGATTTTCCTTGTAGAATATTGGGGGTCTCTTACGTCCTGAATTATTCCATCAGGACATAATTTGAGTAAAGAGTCATTCTATAGAAAGGGACAGTCATTACTGGTTGTATACCTGACAGAGGGTTAGTAATGAGAATATACAAAGAACCAAAACCTAATCATCATGAAAATGACTCAAAAATAGAATTTTCAAAAGATGAAATACAAACAGCTTAAAGTTTTGGGTTTTTTTTTTTAGTTTAACATCCCAGGGGTAATGATCAAGTTAGATCTACTTCAAGATTTCATATTTCCCCAGGGAGAACGGCCAACACCAAAGAAATGGCAACCGATGATGGTGTTGAAGTGGCAAAGTATAACCTTTATTCACAATCGATACAAACTGGTACAGCTTCTATGGAAATAAGTGTGAACTGTCTTCAAAAGCTAGAAATAGATCTAACACATGATCCGGCTGTGTGTTTTTGGTTATATACCCAGAGCACTTTGTATCTTATCACCCAGACACTTGCTTGTCCATGTCCTTGTCTTTTTATTCACAGTAGCCTGGAAATGGAAAAAGCCTACTCATTCTAAATTATTGAATAAATAATGAAAGGTCAGTGCATTTGCACAATGGAATATTAGCCAACTGCCAAGAAAAGTGAAATTATGAAATCTTCAGGTAAATGGATAGAGCTGGAGATAATCATTCTGAGTGAGGTAATACACAGAAAAACAAACATTGCATATTTTCTTATTTGCGAATATTAGCTTTGAGTCTTCAGACGTGTGCTCCATTGGAATATGCATACAAGACAGAAATTTGGTATGAGGCAATGAGATGTGGAAAGATTTGATGGAAAAAGATAGAATGTCGCAGCTCGCATGTCTCTGACCAGCAGAGAAATGGGAAGAAACAACAAGAGGACGCCAAGGAGGGTTCAGAGCAGCTTGCCTTTGCAGCTTCTGCTTTATTTTGCTTCTCTCTCAGGTTTCACACAGCTGCAGCCGTTCACTCACACACATCAATCATCCATTCACTCACACACATCAATCATCCATTCACTCACATACATCAATCATCCATTCACTCACTCACCCTGGTCTCTCTAATGCTGGTCTCTGGTCTCTCCTACGCTGGTCACTGGTCTCTCTAATGCTGGTCTCTCCTCATCTGGGGCTGCCCTCAATTTATACTTCCATTCACTCATGCCACCTCACACCACCCAATCATAGACACACATCCAAGGCAGCATGCAGGATTGGCTGATAGAATGGTATCGCGAGATGTTGTGCTATCTCTCCAATGAGTTACACTGCTTTTACTGCACATGACTTAGACTGGGATAAACAAGTGAGGTCACGGGGCTTAGCATAGAGCCAGGTGCCATCTTTGGTTCATGCGGCCTTGCCAGCTCCCCACAATAGAAAACATCAGTGTAAAGGGGTTAAAGGGGAACAGTGGAACACGAACAGTTAAATTGGGGTGGTGGTGCAGAATAGAGAAGAGAATGTGGGGAGGGACAACTAATATTAAAGGCCTTTTGAAAAAGCCATATGGAAACTGGGAGTTGAGTGCCCCAATATAATTTTGTGTTTGGAAGTTTGGTCCACAGGGAGAGGCACTGTTAGGAAGTTTGGCCTTGTTGGAGTAGATGCACTTTTATTGAAGGAATTGGGTCACTAGGTATGGGCTTTGAGGTCCCTGAAGCTCAAGCTAGTTCACTTCTGCCTACAGATGAGGATATAGAAGTCTCACCTACTTCTCCAGAAGCAAGTCTGCCTCCCCACTGCCATGCTTTCTGCCATGATGACAATGGACCATCTCTGAACTGTACGCCATCCCTAATGTTTCCTTTATAAAGCTGCATGGTCATGGTGTCTCTTTACAGCAATAGAAAACCTAAGACAGAATTCTAATGTAGAAGCTGATATATTCAAACACACACACACACACACACACACACACACACACACACACACACACACACACACACGCTATGATAAAATGGAGAGTAATTTCCCAACCTCAAGTTTGCAAATAAAAAGCTCACCACTGGGGTATCAGACCGCTGTCCATATGCTGCTCAGAGGAGGTGAACCAGGGCACTGCCAGAATATCACTCAGGGAATGCAGAATGCAGTCAAGGAGAGGAGTCCCAGTCTGTGTTCTTCTGGACAAGAAACAGCGAGATCTGGCACAGGTGCTGTGGTTGTCAAACTCCTGTGTACCCAGATGCCACTGGGAAACTCAAGTAGTTGGGAATGAGGGTCCAGGAATGCTTGCTAAGCCCCGGACAGGGCAGAATCCAACTTAGCTCTGAGTGAGTACCAACAGTATAAAGGTGATGGAAAAGAGGCTTTCTGTGGGAGATTGAAGCATGGCTCTTTACAACAAAGGCATCCCCCATGACAATCCTTGAAGAAGACGGTTCTTTCTTATCTAAATTGTTTTATTCATGGTGGATGAAAATGCATAAATCTTACACATTGCTAATCAGGGATTAAATACTTTTTGCAGGAAGGGATCCTAGAAAAGGAAGCTCATTGGCTGAACCTCATTAACATGGAGACCTCTAGGTTTGTGTGCAGTTGTCATGGTCGTTTTGGTGGGGTGTTGTGGTCACTTAGTCTAGCCAGGAGCTGATTCTAATGCTTCCTGTTCTCAGTTATGAGATTTACCAGGGTTTTTAAATTGCTTCCACTTTGCCAGTTCTTCTGTCTGGTGGCACAGTTCTACTTGCCCCACAACTGCGTATAGGTTACCTTTTATTGAGTTGTTGACTGATGGAGTCACATAGACCATCAAACATCACAGACTATTGCTGGTACTCTTGGGTACTTCCTGAACTTGACAGTAAGACCCTCTTCCTGAACAAGACAGTGAGACCCTCATGCTGGAGGCAGCATGCTCTGGAGTCACAGAGCGTGGAGAACTCAAGCTGGAGCCAGCATGCTCTGGAGTCACAGAGCGTGGAGAACTCAAGCTGATGCTTTACTTGGATGCTTTCTCCCGACTGGCTAATTTTCATGGTACTGGAAGATGCTATGTATGATACCAGGGGAGAAAAATAATCTATCTTATCCAACTCTGAACCTTTCAAACTACAATGACTGGCTTGACAAGATGTGCTTATTGATGCTTTAATAGCATGCATGTCATAGACGTAACCAATCATTTTCTGATTGGACCCAAGGCATATTCCATAAAATAAACCCATACCTGGCACTGCTCAAGAGACCAAGAACCTGTGGCTAGAAAGTTCACAGGACCTAGGGGAGAACCAAATACTGTTATTTGCTAAATGGACACCTTTAATAAAATGACTCCTAGTAATAATGTATTGCTATATCTATAAATGACATTATCTCTCCATCCTCATCAGAGAATATTCTTCCCGTAGAGGGCAATTAACACAGACACCCTCATCTAGTCAAAATGCAATGAATAAGAGACTGAAGTTCTCAGCCATAAATGTGATATACATCTCATACTCCTTCCTCCAGTGTTCAAGAAGTTTTGTGGAAGAGAGGGTGGAAGAATTCTAAGAGCCAGAGGTGTGGACTACATTAAGGAAGCAGTGCCCCCCCCCCCAAAAAAAATTGAGCAGTTGCATAAATGAACTCATAATGATTTTGACAGCACACACACACAGACCTCCTTAAACTCCAGCTAGCCAGAATCCCATCATAAAGCAGAGGATGAAGGTACACATGAAACCCCACCACTAGCCAAGGGAGCACTGGCTTCTGATAGATGCCGGGAGATGATGGACAGTCAGCTTTTTTTTTTTTTTTTAATGATGTGACCACATGCCAAGTCAGGGGTCACTTTTAAGAATGGTTGTGAACACCAACAAAAATTGATGGGAAAGGAAAAATACTGAAAAGAAGAAAATTCAGATTTGGGTGAGAAGAGAGATTGGAGGGCACACATATTTATCCAGATACCCAGAGTGTTTTTACCTAATGATGGTGGAAAGTTATTGCAAATTATTTGCCACTACTTCCACACTTTCTGAATTGTTTCTGTAGGAGAGTATGCCACTTAGAAGTTAAAAAACAAATAAAGTAGTGCTTGAAAAATCCAGGTCATATCCCCTGAAAGTAAGCCTTCTCAATCTTTATCTTTTGGGATGACATAAGTCATCTATGGGTAAAAGGAAGCAAAGGTGGATTCTAAGACCTGAGAGTGTAGCACAATGACGCCTTGCCATGGCGCCTTGCCGTGGCTCCTTGCCATGGGTGACTTTTTTAGAGCAGTCTCCCTCCATAAGTTGAATTGCCTTCATAGTGGAATCAAAGGCAAAGATACACATGCGAGAAGAGTTCTTTTTAACAATGATCCCTGGAGCAGGAGCGACTGAAATGGAAAAGAAGCTAGAGACTTGACAACTACTAAATCTGTCTGCTGTCCTGTCTCAGGAAACCTTATAAAGGTCCTTTAGGAACTTCATTCCATAACTAGACTAAAATGATTCCATGATGGTACCTACTTCATAGTCCAGCCATAGTGTGAGATGTGTGGATAGTCTGTAAAATAGTGAAGTTTGTATAGAACTTGTTGTTCAGAAAGTCTGGAGGATGTGTTTGTGCAGGCTCCTCTGAAGCCAAAAGATGGTGATGGACTCTGAAACTGTGAGATGCCTGACTTGGGTGAAGAGAACTGAACTCTGGTCCTTTGGGAGAGTAGCAAACACTCTTAACTATTGAGTCATCTCTCCAGCCCTAATAATTGATTTAACATTCTGCTTGAAAGTTGTGTGACACACTACATTCTCTGAACACAGATTTGCTTTTTCTGAATTAATCCTAACCCATCACAGCTATGGGTAGAGGCTCTTGATTTCAACCATGCTAGAAAGTTGGCTGTCTTGATATTGTGCAGGTCTTTTTTTTATTATTATTATTTTATTTTTAATTTTTATTTTTCATTTACATTTCACATGTTATCCAGAAATTTTCCCTTACCCTCCCGCGTCCCCGCCCTGCTCCCCTACCCACCCCCTCCCACATAATGGCCCTGGCCTTCCCCTGTTCTGGGGCATATAGAGTCTGTATGACCAAGGGGCCTCTCCTCCCAATGATGGCCAACTAGGCCATCTTC
>LR755175.1:252465-263231 GCA_902729485.2 Mus minutoides
CTGCCAAGCTATTGGTGTAAGCTCTCTCCATTTTCTTTTTGTAGGAACTCAGAGCTATGAGTTTACCTCTCAGGAATGCTTTCATTGTGTCCCATAAGTTTCGGTATGTTGTGGCTTCATTTTCATTAAACTCTAGAAAGTCTTTAATTTCTTTCTTTATTCCTTCCTTGACCAAAGTATCATTGAGTAGAGTGTTGTTATTGTGCATGTCTTAAGCAGACGATCATAATTTTGTGAGTTCATAAGTACACAGTGGTTCTGCCATGGACAGAAGATACTCTTTGGTCTGGTCATGTGCAATCTCTGGGGTCTTTTTTTGTTTGTTTGTTTGTTTTGTTTGTTTGTTTTTTGTTTTATTTTTTAAATAAGTTTCTGACCTCCTCATCTATGACATCCAGAGCCCTGGGTGGATGAAGTTTGATGTAGACATTCCATTTGTGGCTGAGCTCTTCAAAGATGTTTGCTCTTTGTACTTGTGATTTTCTGCCTTAACTACCATTGACTGCACAAAGACACTTCTGTAATGAAATCTGAAGACTACACTAGCCTATGAGTATAGAAATATGAATTTAAAAGTCAGCTTGAAATTCTGTTTAACTAATAAAACAATAATAGTAGGTTTAGATCTGGGGCCTATGAAGTCTTTTGGGAAGCCAGAGTACTAGTTACAGGCATAGATATCTTTCTTTGGAGTATGCTTTAAATTCAATCAGAAAGTGGTTGCTTGATTATGTCTCTCTTGTTTAGTTTTTATTTTTAACTCAACGTAACCTAGAGTCACCTGGAATGAGAAAATCTGGATTGAGGAGTTGTCCTTCTAAAACTGGTTTGTGGGCACGTCTGTAGGGGTATTGCCATGATCATTAATTAATGTAGGCAGTGCCATCCCTTGGCAGGTGGCCTTGGGCTATATAAGAAAGCTAGCTGATCACAAGCCAGTAAGCTCACCAATAGTAAACTGTGTTTCTATTAATTTCTGCTTTTGTTCCTGCCCAAGTTCCTTTAGTATAGACTGTGGCCTGGGAATGTAAGCTGAAATAAACTGTTACCTAAATTACATTTTGTCAGAATGCCTTGTCACAGCAACAAAATGAAACTAGAATTTGCCTAGTTTTTGTCACTAGTGTATCTATAGGCATATTGTACCATGTTTGTTGGTTATTGTGTTCACAGCAGGGTATGTGAGGTGGCCCTCCCTTCCCCCATTAGCCTGCAAAGATCCCCCAGTACTATGAATGTCAACCAACAAGAAGAAGCTTGCAGGTTTGTACCAACTTGATTTTCTCTGCAACCTTGACCAAAGTGAATGGTGTGTTCATCAACAGTCTTAACATCAAATTCTGGTGTACAAGCAAGAGCAGTCACAATAGCTTGCATTATCTTGGGGGATCTTCAGAACACTCTTGACCGACAAGTCAAGGAGAGGTGTTCCATGCCTGGCCCTGGGAGTTTCATTTGCCAGCTTTTGCCTTCTGGAAGGAATATAAATCTCTGTGTATGGTAACTCCCATTAAATTCACACACACACACACACACACACACACACACACACACACACACACAGACATGTTTAGTTTATGAAATAATAGAGTTGCACATGGCTTTTCAGATGTCCTTAGTTCTCACCCACATTGGATCCTAGCATCAAATCTTTTTTGTTGTTTGTTTGTTTGTTTTGAGACAGGGTTTCTCTGTGTAGCCCTGGCTGTCCTGGAACTCACTTTGTAGACCAGGCTGGCCTCGAACTCAGAAATCTGCCTGCCTCTGCCTCCCAAGTGCTGGGATTAAAGGTGTGCGCCACCACCACCTGGTGCATCAAATCTTTTGATTTTTGTGTTCAACACCTCCTTGTTGAACCTATACATGTACCTATAGACCCCAAATGTAGAAAGGGGCCATTGGTGAGTTGGGGAAGGAGGATCCTGAGGGAGTGGGGATAGTGGACAAGGTCATACAAAAGGGAAAGGGAATAAGGGTTAAGTGGGGAGAAGGACGAGCAGATGGGGAAGCAAACAGGGCAGGGTGATGTAACTTAAGTGATGTAAGACTGCTTTACTGAACGTAGGATAGGAGTAGAGATGGTGCAGGTGGCTGCCCAGTCTTGTTTTCACCAGGTGTGTTCTTCTCGCTGCTATTTCCCTCAGTTCTGAGTAGAAACAGTGTTTGTCACTCGTTTTGTTGAACACAGAATTAAAGGAAGTCTCTCAAGTTTCAAAGAGTCTACACAGAGAACGTGAATGTGCCTTGTGATCCTGTCTTTACTTGTGTCACGTGACTCCTGGACAGACACATGGGACAATAGCAAAACTCTTTTCTTTTCTTTTCTTTCTTTCTTTCTTTCTTTCTTTCTTTCTTTCTTTCTTTCTTTCTTTCTTTCTTTCTTTCTCTTTCTTTCTTTCTTTCTTTCTGTCTTTCTTTCTCAATCTCTCTCTCTCTCTTTCTTTCTTTCTTTCTTTCTTTCTTTCTTTCTTTCTTTCTTTCTTTGCTCTTTTTAAATTTGCTCTTGGGCTTTTTGTTATTAGTCTAACCTGTTTCCTAACACACCGAATCTCTCTCTTCATCTCTCTCTTTTTCATTATATCCTTTCCAAATTTAATACATTATTCCCTTTCTATCTGACATGCGAAGTCTACAGTACTTCTTTCCCTTGGGTCTACCTCTATTTCCTTTGCCAGAAAAAAAAAAGTTTTTGCAAAAATCTTTGGCTACATCTCATTACTTTTTACTGTCATTACTTTTTACTCTGCCTGAAGTTAGAGCTCATAATGTAAATGTAAAAAAAAAAAAAGTGTGTTTAGCTAAGTTCCCTTGAGTATATAATTATAATGCATTCCAATTCTGGGATATTCCTAAATAGGAAGAATTTTCATCCCCAACATGAGATTCTTTAAGTCGTCGGTCACACAGGAAAATATAAGAAAAGGAGACAGATGTAGTAACTAACCCTAAATGAGGCAAAACGTAAGACAAATACTATCCATTTTCATTGTTGGTGTTCTATGGAGAATTCTCTTACTATAGAGGCCCCAAAGGAAGAATGAGAGAATTCTAATGTGATCTGGAGGAGCACAAAATATTTTATATAAAAGTATTTCTGTTCATCTTCAGAAGTACCGAGTGCTTTGAATACATTTCATCTGAATTTATTTGAAGAAGAGCAAAACATTATCATTATTTCCTATCAGCAAATCATAAATCTGTAACACAGTATCAGATATTGATTTTAGTTATTATGCTATCTACAACAACTCAATGCATATGAAAGTATGAAAATATTTTCTATATTAAATATACTATAAATCTTAAAGATGTAACTTTACATGTATACAGATAAAAGCAGTCCCTGTAAAAGTGATTAGTTGATGATCAACTGGTTTATTAACCAAATTAAAATATAGTTATCTTAAAACAACATTTCATTTTTGAAGCAGAAGTAGAAAGCAGATTATTGTGGTTGGATCTATAAATATATAATCCAGGACTTAGGGAATTATGGATATAGAACCATGATGTAGAAGAATCATATTGTAAGAATATGCATGTAAAATAAAAATAAGTGCTTTTAAATACAAAATTAACTAAATAAGTTCAATCGCTGGCATAACCTGATGTCTCTTGAATCACCATTTGGAAATCTATATAGGTGTAAAAGCTAATATAAGAACCAATAATAAAACAGAGGTCAATTAAAACATTGTTTCCTAAAGTTAAATCATTTAAAATCACTTTCACTGTGGGTCATGTCCACCTATCACCTAATGTAATATTCATTCAACACTTTTAATCTATTTTATTCCTTTTTTACTTATTGGTTTAATTCTATTTCTTACATTTATTTATTTCCTGTATTGGGGTGTGCATGTGAACCACAGAAAGTGTAACATCAGAGAATGACTTGGAGTGGTTGGTTCTCTTCTCTGACAATGTGGGTCTGGAGCTGAAGTTCAGATCCTTAAGCACGGAGGCCAGCACCTCTACCTGCTGAGCCTTCTCCCCACTCACGTGACACCTACAGCACAAAAATAAAACAGCATCATGGCTTTGCTTGTGATATATTATGTTTATGTAATAAATTTAATTATTACATTAACCACATATCATATGGTTAACATAGAAAGAACAAGCACATTGACATTCAAATAAATAGAACTATTTTGAGTATGCTGCGTGTAAATGGTTTTTGATTGTTTGCAAACTGCACTTCATTTAATGATTAGTATGTGAAATTCTCTTGTGTTCAAAGTATATACTTGTTTTTTAATCTGCTGGACTTAAAATTCCATCATAGCCAAGCGTTTTCATGTCTTACATGCTCCATCAGTTCCAAATGGGAGTTCAATGCTGTCTTCGTATCTCTGCATGGCAATAAGATTGATAGCACCGTGTAGACAGAGGGCTTGGATGTTTGCTGTGAAGTAATCTTCTAAACAATATCAGAACAGGGACTGCAGGAGTGGCTCAGCAGTTAAGACTCCTTATTCTTGCAAGGATCTAGGTTGATTTTTAGCACCTACATGGGACCTCAAAACTGTCTGTAACTCTAGTCCCAGAGACTTTGACACCCTCTTCTGGCCTCTGTCTGTGAACACCAGGCATTTATATGAAACACATACATACATGAAGAAAAAGACACTTGTACATATAGATATTAAAAATAGATTTAAAAACAAAACAACAAAAATCCATGAAGACCAGAAGACAGAAAGCAGAGGAAGATGTGGGGCAGATATGAGAAGAGTTGGAGTGAAAACGGGAGAAAATTATCAAAATATGTTTTTGGGAATTCCAAATATATTAGTAAAAACATATTATTTTCAAAACATATTATTAACTGAGCATACCAAAATAAGAAAAACAACAACAAAAAAGAGTATGGTTCCAAATTTACATCAGGTCGCTGCAAGAAATAACCACTTGCTAGTTTCTTGGCCCTACAGCCCCATAGGAAGAAAAACAGTATCAATTAATTGAGCACCTCAGAGTTCTCAGGGACTAAACTACCAGCCAAAAGAGTATGCATGGGCTGGTCCTTGGCTCCAGGTACATATACAGCAGAGGACTGCCTTATCTGGCATCAATAGAAAGGGATGCACTTGGTCCTGTGAATGATTGATGTATCAGAGAAGGGGATCCTAGAAGGGAGAGGCGGTAGTGGGTCGGTGGGTGGGTGGGAGAGCACCCCCTTAGAGGCAAAGGGGATGGGGTTGAGGGTTCCAGGAGGGGAGACTTGGACAGGGGATAACATTTGAAATGCAAACATATAAAATGATTAATAAGAAAAAAAATGTTTTTAAAGTTCTTTGAACCTTGCTTACTCTGCAGTTTTCTTTTCTGGGTTATTTGTAGCATTCTTTCCCCCACCAGTAGCCTGTGGTTTTGTTAGAATAGAGAAAGCATGTTCCTAACTGTTCTTTCTCATAGGAGAGCATGGTCATCTTCCACCTGCGAGGCATGTTTTAACATTCCATAAGTTGGATTAATGGGAGCCTTGCATGTTGTAAAAGTTTCACATGTATTAGCTGAACACAAACAGCATTTTATTATTATTGTTATTATTATTAATTCATTTTTTTACACTCCAGATTTTATTTCCCCTCCCGGTCCACCCTCTGATTGTTCCACATCCCATAACTCCTCCCCACCCCTATCTCCACAAGGATGTCGCTCCCCCACCCCCACCAGACCTCTAAGCTCCCTGGGGCCTCCAGTCTCTTGAGAGTTAGGTGCATCATCTCTGATTAAACACAGACCCAGCAGTGCCTCTACTTTATGCGTGTTGGGGGCCTCATATCAGCTGGTGTATGCTGCCTGGTTGGTGTTCCAGTATCTGAGAGATCTCAAGGGTCCAGATTGAGACCGCTGGTCTTCCTACAGGGTCACCCTCCTCCTCAGCTTCTTCCAGCTTTTCATAATTCAACAGACCATAGGGGTCAGCTGCTTTTGTCCATCGATTGGGTGCAAATATCTGCATCTGAGTCTTTCAGCTGCTTGCTGGGTCTCCTGGAGGACAGTCATGATAGGTCCTGTTTTGTGAGCACTCCGTAGCCTCAAAAATAGTATCAGGCCTTGGGGCCTCCACTTGAGCTGGATCCCAGTTTGGAGGGATCCTGTCACTGGACCTCCTTTTCTCTCATGCTCTTTTCCATTTTTGATCCTGCAACTCTTTCAGACAGGAACAGTTGGGTCAGAGCTTTTGACTTTGGGGTGGCAAACCCATCCCTACACTTGATGTCCTGTCTCTCCACTGGAGGTGGACTCTGCAAGTTCCCTTTCCCCACTGTAGAACATTTTGTCCAATAAACACTTTCTTAAATATTACTCAGCTGCTAGTATTCCACTACAGCTGAGAGAGTGTCTGTCTCCCAGAAACGTTTGTTCAGTTAGGGTTCTTTTCTTGTGTGTTCCGTCTAATGCCATCCCTAGCACAAATATGTCTTGTGTCATTTTGATGTTTTCCTATGACCGTAAGTCAAACACTTCTTTCATAAGTCACGTGTCATGAAAGTTCATTTATTAAAGCAAATAAGATTAGTGTTTGGCAATTCTTTTTTATTTGCATGATACTACAGAGTTTCAGGTTTTCTTTTGCCATAGTTGTTACAAATGGAAGTAAAAGTAATGGCTGGGCCTGCTTTGAAGAATATCCTCTAACTTTATAGTGACTTCATTGCTTGGCTTATTATACAGCATGAAGTAAATGAATTTAATTCTACTTTAGAAATGCCTTAGTGTTTACCATTTGAAAACTGAAGTATGTGGGATATTTTACATCTTCCTTTTCTTCTTTAAGCCCTGAGAAGAAGATGTGCGAGCCTTTTTTTTTTCCCCAAGTCTGTAAACATGTCTACCAGCAGCTTACTTAGGAACCATCTTGTATCAACTGAGGAGACTCCATTATCCACAAAGCCTTGGGCTGTAGTCAGTCACTCACCACAACAGTAGGTGCAAAGGACCCCATAGTGTAATGTCTGTAGATCTCGAAGTGTTTTCCAAACCTTCTCCAGCTGTCAGATCTGTTTGTAAATATTTGCAGTGTGGTTTACTTCTTCTTACATGAACTAGCGGTTGTCATTTTCACATTCCTACCAATTAAAATTTTTATGTAGCATAAATATAAATGATTTGGTACTGATTACAAATATTTTAGCTTGTGAAGTTTTTTTCTTATAAAAGAAAATATTTTTACCTGTGTTCTTTTATCAAGAAATATTTTTAACTTTTTCTAAATACAACCTACTGAAGTACAGGCTAACCCAATGGCAGCCATCATTATTTAAGACAGAAATTATAAGAAATTGTTTACTTGTCACAGTATTCATCCCATCAAATAATCGATCCACTCACACATTCCTATTTCTCTTTCTGTAAAGACTCAGTGAGCTGGGCACTGCCACCTTTGAACAGTTGGTGGCTCCCATGTATTGCAACTGTGTCAGTTTGGCAATGAAATAGGATGGCTCTCTTTATCCATTCAAAATGCATTTCAAAACACAGATGCAAATATGACACACTTTACCAGACTGAAGTGTTTGCCACATATGAACTTAAAAGTTTTCAGCTCTCCTAACTTCAGACTGTGTGATAGAAGCGTGAGTTTCTGTTCGTAATTCACTAAGCGAACTGAAAGATCTCAAGCGTTCTAATAGAGATGCAATGTCAGCTGCACTTTCAGTAAGCATTTCTTAGAGCCGTGTTAAAAAGAATAAAGAGAAATGAGTGATCAACATTAACATTCTATTTTAATAATTTCAGCCAATTGATGCTCTCTGTCTCTGCATGTGTCTGTCTGTGTCTCCGCCTCCACTCTTTCTCTCCCAATGCCCCCTCTCCTTTATCTCCAACATTCCACACACATTTTGTATTTAAAGCACACCTCACTTTGGACTGTGGACATTACAGGAGGCAAGTTGCTAATACCCATGAACTCAGATCTCAAACAGTGAAAGCCAATCCTTTTACGCAGATTATATGGAGTCTATGGCTTACTGGCAGAAACTCACATTGGTAAAGGAAACCTTGTACTTTTCTTCCTGAATTTAGAGTCCTTTCATACAGAGAAGTGATCCAGAAGGCCTAGTTAACAGTTTGGTAAGATTGAAGTCTGTGGTTTAGCTAGAGCATCTTACTATTGTTGTCTTGGCAGTGTTAGAACTTGCATTATTAAAGAGCTCTTGCATCACTCCAGAGTCTAGAGTATTAGTATTTTTTGAGACACAAGACAATTTTTTTAATGTTTTACTTTCAGTTCAGACACTCCTTTTCCCTATGTCCATATTTAGCTCTCATGTTCTTTTATTTGTCATAAAGTCTGCTAGCTTCAGTGTTTACCTCTCCTGGTTATGGGCAGCTTTTACTATGTGGGTTTTAAAAACCTAGCCCCAGAGGCAGACGAACACTGTTTGAGCCCTGGCTCTACCACTGACTCATCCTGTCAGCATTGTGCATCATGTAACATCTGGAAATACTACAAATTATGATACACAGATAGTGGGTTATAGTGACAATTAAAATGGCTATGGTAGGAGCTGGTTAAGAGAGGACCTGAGTTCTGTGTCTGCCAGCTATTAGAGATCCAGTGCAGAGGTACTGGCATAGATGTGGCATTTACACATACACAGTATGTACATACATGCACACACATTCTACATACACATACACAGACACTGATACATACACATACAAATACATGTACACATATGTATAGCTTTGGTAACACTAGATAGATACTAGAGGGTAAACAAAACATTCACCACCCCATATGTTTTCCTTCAATGAGTAGATACAGAAAATGGACCAGAAATCCCTCTTTTCAGTTTTAGGATACTTGACAAATAACTGACTTATGCTAGACCTTTCCTGATTTATTTTGTTTCAGAATGAGTTATACTGTTGAAAAGTGCTTTTGTGAATGTTCACACTAAACATTAGTGTGAACACTTAGGCTAACGAACTTTACACCAAATATAAGAACACATGAGCTAAATCTGGACCACTTAATAGAATGCTCTGAGCAAGACTTGCTCCGAGAGGACTAGGAGCTTCTGAACACTTCACAGGGGAAGTGCCCAGGAAGGACAGAGACCAAGGCTCATGACTGTAAACAGCATTTTAAAAACTATAATTTTGCAGAAAGTGCAATATTAGCTAACCAACCAACCAACACATTTCAGAATGGAACTGGTCTATACAGGCTGTATCCGTACAGCATCTCTTCAGCTAACCATGAACTACTCAGGGTCATGCTCCTGATGCTGGAATAACAGGAAAATGATGCCCTTAAAAAGTTGGAGTAGAGTCTTGGGTTTTATTTGTGTTGTCTGGGTACAAACTGAAGTTACCTGGGAAGACAGAGCTCCCGTTTGGATTTGCCTCCACAGGTTTCTGTGGGCAGGTCTGTTGGGGGCATTTTCTCTATTGATGATGAATGTGGAGGGCCCAGTCCACCATGTGCCTAGGGAGTGTATAAGAAAGCAAACTGCAAGTGGGCTTCGTTCTTCTAGCTGGGCTGCCTTGTCTGGCCTCAGTATGAGAGAAAGCATCTATCCTTGCAGAGATTTGAAGGGCCAGGATGTGTGTGTGGGGATATCCAAGGGGCCTCTACCAGCTCAGAAGAGAAGAGGAGAGGGGATGGGGGAAGAATTGTGGGAGGGGGTGACCGGGAAGGGGGGCGGTGAGCGGGATGTACAGTAAATAAGTAAAGAAAAAATTAAATTAAATTAAATTAAAAAGCAAGCAAGCAAGCATACTGAGCATTACAAGGACCAAGCCAGTAAGCACAGTCCCGTGTGGTCTCTGCATTAGTTCCTGCCTCCTGGTTCCTGTGTTGGCTCTGCTCTGACTTCTCTCAATAATGAACTGTCATATGGAGGAGTAAGATAAACCCTGTTGCATCTGGACAGTATGTTTTATTAAAACAACAGGGAGTAAAGTAACCATGGAGAAAACTAGTTCTTTATTAGGATTAAAATTTTTCCAAAGCCAGTTAAGCAGCTTTATTATTTTCCTGGGTGTAAACGGCCTTTCACATCAAAAACAGAATCTGGAACATCTGGAAAATTAATCTCCACCATCTGTGATTGCTTAATGATCTGGAGAAGAAAACAAAACAAAACAAAAAACAACAACAACAAAAAACGAAGTCAGTGACAATTCTTTAAAAAAAAATTGCTAGGAAAAAGAAAAATATTTTCGTAATCGTCAGTATTTGGGTTCCCAATTGATAATTATTTACCATGTCTAACCACAGCTTCTAGGTATACTTTTGGACAGTAAATTTTTGCAATAAATAAAGAACTAAATTATATCATGAAGAATATATAGAAAACAGAAGATGAAGTTGTATGATAATATGTTGAGTTCCTGTTTTAGCGCTCTATTCCACTGAAATATTAACAAGTAGATTATACTTCCACATTCAACAGTGTGTAGACACCTGAGATCTTTTAACTCATTTTTATCACATAGTTTGACCTCTTGTATTTAAACACCCTCTTGATTGAAAGGGCAGTGTTCGGAGACTTGAAGTTCTTGTCATACAAATCTTTCACTTCCTTCGTAAGAGTCACAGCAAGATATTTTATATTGTTAGTGACTATTGTGAAGGGTGATGTTTCCCTGATCTCTTTCTCAGCCAGTTCATCCTTTGTATAGAGAAAGGCCATCGATTTGTTTGAGTTAATTCTATATCCAGCTACTGCACTAAAGCTGTTTATCAGGTTTAGGAGTTCTCTGGTGGAGTTTTTGGGGTCACTTATATATACTATCAT
>LR755174.1:0-48642 GCA_902729485.2 Mus minutoides
GAAAATAAGATGGCTGAATAATGTGACCTGGGGGGTTCTTTTTGGGTATAGATGTTGATATAGAGACTGGTGACCATGAGAATGGCCACATCGATACTGTTAACAGGCACAGCAAAGTAGAAGGGTGAGGGGTGGGTAAAGTCACCATGTTTAAGAACCATGTACAGGGGCTGGAGAGATGATTCAGTGGTTAAGAGCACCGACTGCTCTTCCAAAGGTCCTGAGTTCAAATCCCAGCAACCACATGGTGGCTTACAACCATCCATAACAAGATCTGATGCCCTCTTCTGGAGTGTCTGAAGACAGCTACAGTATACTTACATGTAATAGATAAAAAAAAAAAATCTATAAATAAATAAATAAATAAATGGAACAGAGCTTTGAGAGAGAGAGAGAGAGAGGGAGAGAGAGAACAATGTTCAGTCAGGTGGTGGTGGTACATGCTTTTAACCACAGGATTCAGGAGGCAGAGGCAGATAGATCTTTGAGTTCAACCCCAGCCTGGTATACAGAGCGACTTTCAGGGTAGCCAGGGCGGAACAGAGAGATCCTGTCTCAAAAAACCAAAACAACCAAATGAAAAGAAATGTGGGGCTGGTGAGATGGCTCAGCAGGTTAGAGCACCCTACTGCTCTTCCGAAGGTGATGAGTTCAAATCCCAGCAACCACATGGTGGCTTACAACCACCCGTAACAAGATCTGACGCCCTCCTCTGGTGCGTCTGAAGTCAGCTACAGCGTACTTATGAAGAATAATAAGAAATGAATCCTTGGACAGAAGAGACCAACCGGAGCAAGCCAGGCTGTCCGGAGCGAGCGGAGCCGAACGGGGATGGCCGGAGCAAGCGGGGACGCCGGAGCTAGCAGGGCCGGAGCGAGTGGGGCCGAACGGGGACGGCCAGAATGAGTGGGGCCAAACCGGAGCAAGCAGAGCCGATTGGAGCGAGCAGGGCTGGCTGGAACAAGCGGGGGCTGTACGGGGGCGGCCGGGAGCAAGTGGGGCTGGCCAGAGCGAGCGGGGTCGAGCAGAGCGAGTGGGGTTGACCGAAACAAGGGAAAAAAAAAAAAAAAGAAATGTGTACAATGGGGTGTGTCTGTAATCCCAGTGCTCTGGACGCTGAGGCAGGAGGATCATGAGTTTTATAGTAGCCTGTGCTTCACAGAAAGACTCTGCTTTAAGGGAAAAAAAAGAATGAAGGAAAGAAAGAGAGAGAGAGAGAGAGAGAGAGAGAGAATGAGCAAGCTATGTTTGAGGTTACATAGAGTATTAATTAAATCCTAATTATTATTTGAAGCCAAAAATAGAGTTTGTTTTAGGAGTGATGGATGTTTGAAATCCATGGGCAGCTCTCTGCCTTCCTTGCTATTTATAACAGTCTCTGGTTTCCTCTGTGGCTGAGTCTGTCTCCTTCTAAACACAGGAAGTGAGGCTCAGTTCACGTCTGCACTCAGATCTCCTGAGTCTGCAGCTCAGTGGGTCTTGTCTGGGGTCCTGAGCTTCTTGCGGGAGGGAAGCGCTGGCCCCTGCTTCTGGCTGGACATTGGAGGTCGGAGCTGGACATCTGCTAAAGGACACCGTTAGAGGATATAGACTGAGGCCTGCTCCCACAGATCCAAGCGCAGATGCTGGGGTAGGCTGGGGTTAGAACTCGAGGTCTTGAGCTCTGTATCCACCACCACTATTTTACACTAAAGCTTATTTAGATTCTGCAATGCTGTCCCTGAAGGAGGGGGGAGGGGACACAGAAAGAAGACACAAGTTCCGACCTCCTTTGGGGACATTCCAGATACCTATAGGGATCCCTTCCATGTTTTTATCTGTTCCCATAGCACTGCTGTTAAAAAAGTAGAATGTGTTTAAGAGAGCTCAGGCCAGATGGCTGCCCCAAGTCACGGCTGGAGTATTTTAACTACAGTTGCGTGGGAGCTTCCTGATTTGGAGGGGGCTCCCCACACCTCCCCGAGGTTCCCATCTGCCCAGACGCCCACAGCTCCTGTCAGGAAAAATGATGGAGGACCCAAGATGCCTGGGAGAAGGAACTCAACTCAGAATAGAAGTTGGGGCACATAGTCTAGTCCAGTTAGGGGCTCAGCCTTGCCCCCATGTGTGTGTGTGTGTGTGTGTGTGTGTGTGTGTGTGTGTGTGTGTACATAAAGCATTGAGGGCTGCACACAGTAGCTGATCCTGAGAAAAATCGTGTGTGTGTGTGTTTGTGTACATAAAGCATTGAGGGCCGCACGCAGTAGCTGATCCTGAGAAATAGTGTGTGTGTGTGTGTGTGTGTGTGTGTGTGTGTGTGTGTATGCACCACTGAGGGCTGCATGCAGTAGCTGATCCTGAGAAATAGTGTGTGTGTGTGTGGGGGGGTGCAGCATTGAGGACTGCACACAGTAGCTGATCCTGAGAAACATCAAGGTTCTGGAAGAAGAGCAGCTGGGCAGAGGTGGGAACACAGCAAAGAAGCGGTGATTATCAACGCTGGAGAGAGCTCAGAGAGCTCAGAGAGGGCAGAGAGCTCAGAGAGGGCAGAGACTGTCTTAGTCTTTCCCTCAACTAATCTAAATCTCTCCAAATGGCAGCTTAAGCCTCCTTCTCAGCTTGGATCCCCACATGACCTCAGCCCAGTTATTCCCTCACTCCTGAACAGAGGAGCCCAAGAGTCAGGGTCTGGACCTCAGCCACCCAGCTCCTGCTTGCTGACCTCAGAGGGAGCTGCTGGGGTGGCTGGGGCAACTGCAACCTTGAAACCCTAATGGCTACGAGGCCTGAGTCCACAGCCGTGGGCCTCTTTGCTTACCCTAGCTGCACACCCTGGATGTCAGGAGAAGCAGAGAGGAAAGCTCTGGTGGCATTTCCCAGCAGCGGCGCTATGAGTCAGAAGGTCACCTACCGTTGGAAGTCTGAGCAGACCTATGGCAAACAGGAAGCCAGAGTTAAGTACCAAAGAAGTTCAGGGATGGGAGGTGGGGAACAGTTTTGGTCAAAACACATTATCCTCCAGGAGCGCTAAACCTGTGGCTTGTGGCACCCTTGAGGAAAGCTGGACCTGTCTAGCTCCGTTCCCCACAGGCACGCCCTTAGAGGAATCGGGATGCCTAGAACCATGTGCATAAGTCCAAATCCTCTGTGTGTTGCTTATGAGACTATTTCCCCACTTGCAAAATTGGAAGGAAAAAAAAAAAAGGAAGACTAGAACCTGGCTCATAAGGTTAGGAGGACAAACAAGAACAAAAGCACCAAGGACCTACCAGAGTAGGTGGTTTGTAAGCACCTCTCAGCTCTCCACATCCTCCTTTGGTCAGAAGACAGGGAGCAGCGGCTCAATTTCCCAACACTGTCTCTTGCTCTAAGGAATTTGATTCACTGGCTTTGGGTTTCAGATGCTAAGATTAATAAAATATGTAGGATCCCACCGGAACCCCTTACACACCACCACCTCCTGTTTGCTACGAGGGTAGGAAGAATGAGCTGACCTAACTTTCAAATTTTCCCTTAAAACTATTCCAAACAGGCACCTGGGTTCCCGCGTGGAGTAGTCACAGACGGGTGGGGTTGGGGGGGTGTGGGGGTGATTATGGCACCAGGAAGTGGATCCTCAAGACCCTAACGTACATCCCAGCCAAGACGTCTCACAGGGTTTCATCATCCGAGGCTGATGCAAGAAGCTTGGAGTCAGACTCCCCTGCCTCCCCTCCCCCAGAGGTCTCTATCCACATCTTGAGCTACAGCTGGGTCCTCCTCTTGGGCCTTTTCCAGAGGAAGGAGCTGGGTGAAGGCTGGGAAGGGAGGGCAGCTGGTGAGGGGCCCTGTGAATGGTCCTAATGTTGGGAGTTGGGGGGCAGGGAGAAGAGTGGTGCTCGGTGTGTGTGTGGGTGAACTGGAAAGGGACTTGACTTCACATCACTGGTCTCCTTTCTCATGGCCCTGTGTTGAACTCTCCTGGGCTAATTCTTTATATACATTTGTGATGGCAGCGCTGGCCTCCTTTGCCATTTAGTCTTTCCCAGGTATCTGGAGTCAAGTGCTCCTCTGTTCCTACTACTCCCCAGGCAGATCTGGACTCCCACATTGACTCCCACCCCACCCCCCACCCCCCACTGTCACAAAGAGTGTGAACCAGGTCCTGTGGGTCATAAAGGTTAGTGGGACCCTGGTCTAGTGAGGAAAGCCTGAGCCCGCCAGCCATCAAAGCAAACTATGAGCTTAAAGATGTTGCAGGGTGGAGGTGGGGAAATTTACTTCGACATCAACAAGAATCCCCTTCAATAAAGGTTGGCAGATTTACCGAAATAAATGCAGAAGGGACACTTCGTTTACTCTTTCAAATTGCTCATCTCTATGAGATGCTTTGAGGTGCAGCACACCGCCCAGCCCAGAGACCAGGTTCTTACCCACGCCTAGCCACAGACTCGCTGTATGTATGACCTTGGGGTGTTCCTCTTTGAGTCCCGTTCCTCATTTAGGAAAGGAAGATCCCACTGAGACTGAGGTACCATGACTTCGAGGGCCGTGGTTCCCGAATGGTCAACTTCCCAGGGACGAGTCCATCGTGCCACTCCCGCTTTCGCCCCCTAGCCTTCCAATCCTACCCCGCCCCTCCCAGCCACCCGATGGACGGGAGCCAAGAGGTCTCTTTAAAGGCTCAAGTCCCGCCTCTGCTGCTCGTTGGGGCCTTCTATTGGAGGCTCCTGGGAGGGGCGGGGCCCCGCGCGGCTCTGAGGGGCTGGGGGTGGGTCCTGAGGTAGCTCGGCCCCCGCCCCCTTTGTTCGCGCTGCGGCGGGAGGTGGCGGTCCGGGTGGGAGGTGTGTGCGCGCGCGTGTGCCGCGCTGTAGGGAGCTGCGGGTCTCACTGCCCGCTGTCAACGAGCTCAGCACCTCCGCGCGATGGCAGGAGGAGACGTATGGGACCAGCCCCGTGGGGCCGGCCGCGGCTGAGCCCCTCTGCCGCCTCCTGCGAGCATGTCACCTCCAGCCTGTGAGGTCGCTTTCGCTAGCAGCGTCCCTGCCTCCGCCTTCTGCAGCCGCAGCCGCTGCCTGGAGCAGTGGCCCCCGGACCCCCGCCCCTGATCCGCGCCCAGACCCTGGTGCCAGACGACTATGGCTGGCCAGGGCGACTGCTGCGTCAAAGTGGCCGTCAGGTAAGGGTCGATGGCGGGGAAGGGGCGTGCGAGGAGAGGTTCGAGCTTTGTCTCGCGTGTTCTCGGGGCGGGGGGCGCGGGCACCGCTCGAGCTGGAGTCTGCAGTCCAGGAGGAGGGGCCGACGCGCGCTGGCCCGGCTGCCGCAGGGGAGCGGCGGCCCGGCGGACTGATGGAAGGTGGCTTTGTTTGGGTGGTAATTTCTGGCCCCTCTTGGGAGCACTTAATGATCAGAAAATCGAATAAACAAGGAAATCCGGTATTTCACACCCAGCTTTGGCCCAGGCCGGAGCGTCTGTGTGTTTCCTCTTGTCTTCCCCATGAGGCTGCTGTCTCATTCTGGGGTATAGGAGGGAATCCCCCCTCCCCCCATCTACCCCAGCTAGCCAGTTCTACGCTCTTGATCCAGCTCACCATCCTGGGAGCGGATACAACAGACAAAGATCGGTTGTGGGACCCATGAAAGGGTTGGAATGGTGCCTTGGCTTTCCACGGGGTGCCAATGGCTTTTGGAGAAAGCCCTGCTGGTCCTGCCCCAAGAGGAGATGGCGCTAGGAAGGAAGAAAAAAGGTGTATCTGAGGGACTAATCCAGAAGGGGTGAAAGGGGGTGACAGGACCCTAATGCTACATTCACAGGCACATAGGTGAAACTAAGCAAGGGGCCCCGAGATTATCTGGAGTCCCATTCCTGATATCTGTAGGTACTAGAAGAAACCTGGCAGACATTAAGAGAAAAGAGGGCATGACTTAGTGGATTCTTTTCCTAGGGGCACGCAGGTGCAGGGACAGGAAATGCTACAAAGTTGAACTCTCTGTTCTTTGCTGTGAGTAAAGATGCCTCCCACCAGCTCTCCCAACTGCGTTGTGTGGTCTTCTCTTTAAGAACATATTGGGAGAATACCAATGTAGGAGCTGGTCACCAACTCACAGATGCACAGAGGAACATACATCTCTGGTTTTGGTCTTATAGAGTGGGGGAGGGGAGCAGTCAAATTCTAGGGTGGGTCCTTGAGACAAGTGTTCAAATCCCCTGGGTCAGAGATGACCCAGATTCCAGGGTTCCTGGGAAGGAGCTCATAGACAAGATGAGATAAATCGATGGAATAGGTTCTCTCTTCCTGCCCCAGAGCAGATGCCCTCCCCCACCCCCACCTGACCAACTCTGTACAATCCAGAGAGAAGGCCAGAGGCTTAGTATATAATAGCTCAGGTGCTGAGGGTGAGAGATTGAGGGCTGCTGGTCCAGCAGCTCCTACAGCAGTCTCAATATCACCCGTGCACACACTTTGCCTGGCACCAACAGCCTGAGACAAAGAGGAGCCCTGCAGGTGCCTGGTGGGCTGGTGGGGCGGAGCCAGGCTGCTACTGAAACTGACATTGCAGCAGGAACCCTTGGAGGTCGAGGGAAGGGGAGCGCGCATGGGCTGGGTGGCATCTACAGCAGATGAGGAGAGGGGGAGCTACCTACCGTAAAAAAGAAAATGGAAGCCCAACCTCCAACCAGTGTGAACCAGGACTGACAGGACAGGAGATGGGGTGCTCTATCCACTGGGGGGTCTTTCCTTTAGACTCCATTTTACCGGAAAGAGCCAAACAAAGGCCTTCCCCCTTGATTCATACTCCCCAGTCTGGGCCTGGCATGTTAAAATATTGGGATTCCCACTTCAGGAGCCTAGGGGCATGGACACTTGTATAGAAAGTAAGGGGAAAGCTAGTGTTCCTTCCCACAACGACTATCGGGACCTTTCTGGGACCTTTACCACAGAGAAGGGATGGTGGCTGCCTTCTGCACCCAGGGCTTTGGGATGCTCTTCCCAACTGGAGTCAGCCGTGTATATGGAGTTGTGTGGAAATTGAACATCTGAAGCGCTAGCCTTTCCAAGGGTTCCAAGAAGGTGAGAGCCCCGCCCACTCATTCCGTCTGGCTCTAGATCAGCCAGCCCGGCACACGCCAGACCTCAATGGGCAACCGGCCGTGCAGGCAGACAATGCCTGGACAGAGCCCAGGTTCTAATCAGAGAGCTGAGGGTGGGATTGGGCTGGGAGAAAGAGCAGATGGTGCCAGCGATGTGCCTTTAGGGGGAATTCTCCTTAGTTTAGCATCTTTTCCCATGTCCCACCTCCAGTGTCACCACCCGTGTCACCGAAGAAGGGACTGGGTGTGAGGCTGCAGTCTGTGGCACATTTATGAGCAGCAAGGATTAGAGAACTACCCGCTGCTGTGAGTTTCCTAGCTGCTGACAAAGAGAGCTGTCTTCCTGACTTCCTGGAAGTCCTCTCCGAATTCCCGTGAGAGTCACTTATGGTGAAGCCCTGGGATCTGGCCCTGTGAACAGAGTGAGACCGGGCTGATCAGGGGTGTGTATGGGAAGACAGCCTGGGGATGTTAGAAAGGGGACTATGGGGCTCCTGATTTACAGCCCGGACGAAGGTAAAGCTGTCTATGTTCAAAGTGCTGCTTGGCGGCCTAGACTCCTAGAGTCAGAAAGAGGGAACCTTCAGGATGTGGGGAAGAGGGCCAGGTGTGACCAGGCCCCAAAATCCTCACCCACCCCTGCTAGGTAGTCAGAGCCATCTGCCCCTGAACCCAGGCCAGCTCACCTCATACTAGAGATTCCCAACCCGTCCTGCCTCTGCCTGCCTCTAATCTCTGTATTCTAAAGGCTGGACTGGCCTTTTCCTGAGGTAGGGGAGAAGGATGTACATCCAAGCCAAGAAGAAGGCTGAGCTGTATCCACCATGCTGCAGAGACAGAGCCCTGGCAAATGGGGATTATAACTGTGGGGGGTTGGGGGGGGGAGTAGCCAAGAAACCTAAGTAGGCAAAGTTGAAATTGGGAAAGGAAGCCAGGCTTCCTTAAGACCCTTTCAGGCCCCTGGCTCTGAGCCTCACCATAAAGGTGTCCTTGGTGTGGCCTAGCCCCTTCCCCTTATCTCTGCCTGACTCTGCTCAGCTTCCTTCCTTTAGTGTGCTGGGGAGGGGGAGGTGCCTTGGCCAGCCCCACAACCAGCCTGGGTCCCAGGGGACAGTGGTGGATTCCATCCCTGCCCTCTCCTAGCTGGGATATCTCACTTCGGCTATTTCCCAAGTATTAGGCTTCCCTGGAATCTTGTTCGGTGACTGCCTATATTTTTAATCAAGACTTTGCCCAGATGGGAAGGAGAGTAAAGACAGAAGAAACTGTGGGGTGGCTATGTGTGTGTGTGTGTGTGTGTGTGTGTGTGTGTGTGTGGTGCCTTCAGGGTCCCAAGGCTAAGCAGTGCTATCCACTGCCATCTATGTCCTGTGCTGTCCAATTTCTAGATCTGGGAAACTGAGCCCTCTATGGGCTGTGTAGAGACTTGAGGTCTTGCTAGTGGCCTCCTGTTTGAGAAACAGGGTTTATATCATCACAAGGAAGTGGAGTGTTGTAACCACAGGCCCCGGAAATTGGCCCCTCCACTACCCAGCCAGCCTGTTTGATTGGATCTTGGCTTTTGAAAACAAGAGGTAGGGTGGGGCTGGGGCCAAGGAACCCTCTGAGGTGACACAAGGTTGACACCCTTATTATAGCTCTGGGGACAAAGGGCAGGGCAGAGCTCACGTAATTGTCTGACCCTTCCAGCTCTTGTCTTTCTGGACCTCATTTTGCCTATCAGAGAATGGGAACTCTTGGCGGGTTCAGTGCAGAGATAGAGGATTGAGCATAGTGCCTTGAGAAGACTTCTGGGGCATTGAGGATGAGTAAAATGTTTAAACAAGTATCCCTAAGTTAAGGAGGTGTCTCTCTAGTTTAAATGATAATATCTATTTAGTAAAAATGAATTCATTTGCAGCCAATCCACTCATTTTTTGACTGTGACCGAACACCATAATTGCTTAGATTTTTGCTCAGTGCTGGGCGCTGTGCCTGTACTATCACACTCAGCTGACCAAATAAATGATGCTACTCTCATGAGCAAACACAGGGGAGCAGGAATGGGAGGGGGGAGGCTGGATCTGAACCCAGGGCACTCTCCTTTGCAAGCACACGCTTATCAGATAGCCCTATCCTTCCCAAACTGGATTTAGTCCAGCCTCTAACTGGCTGAGTGCCTCGGTCGCTGCTTCTGTTACTTCAGATGCTTCATTGCCCTGCCCTGTTGTGGTGAAAGGAAAGGAAGGAAATACACAGAGCACCGTGCAGATGCGTGGCGAAGGGGGACGTTCTTAAAGTGTGCCTTAGCGGTTGCTGGACATAGCTGCCTGTCACCACCGAGGCCTGAGCTCCCAGGTCCTTGCTGTTTTCTTTTGGGCTTAGGAAGCTGCTGCTCTCCTGTTCTGAGGTCCTTGTGACTGTCTCCTGCCTGAGCTCCACCTCGCCACTCTCCAGGCAAGGATGGCTCTAGCAGAGGTTTCTCAACCTTCCTCTTGCTGCAGCCCGTTAGTTAATACAGTTCCGCATGTTCTGGTGACTCCCACCCGAGAAATTATTTTTGTTGCTACTCCACACAACTGTAACTTTGCTACTGTTATGAAGCCTAATGCAAATAGCTGTGTTTTCCAGTGGTCATTTTAGGGTCACAACTCCTGTGTAGGGTAGCCGCCCCAGACAAAGGCAGAGCCCCAAGTGTCCTGGGTCCCCAGGTCTCTCATGTCCTCTGGACATCAGTGCCTTGAGGACATTGAGGAAAGCAGTGTCCGTTGTCCCTCCACCTTGGAACAGCTGGAACTAACTGCGAATCAGCTGCCTCAGCTGAGAAGATTGGGGGTTGGGGCTCTGAGGGCCCTGAAGCCCTGGGGCAGGCCGTGACCTATTGGATACATTGTCCCCATCTCTGGTGGGCTCCTTCATTTACCTCCAGCTTTTCTAGGATAGGGGAAGGAGAGTGTACTATGTATGGTATCCCCAAATGCAAGCTACCTGTCCTCTCTCTATGCCAAGCTGTCCTATACGCCTTACCAGAGAGCCAGCTGCCTGAAGACTTGCAATAGGGAATGGCAGCAGGACCAGTGTGGTGGAGGGAGGCTGGCCGCCCTCCCTCCATCCCAGCCAGCCAGCCAGCCAGCTGCCTGTTGCTCGACATTCCTCAGCTGGGGAGTGTCCCCTGGGCCCAGCCCCTACTGAGCTGCCCCCCTACCAGATGCAGATGCCGGCACAGCTCTGGGATCTGGGTTACGCCTGATGCTTCAGTGTCTCCTCTTGGGAGGTCATGGAAAACCCCTACCAGATGCCCTGAGATGGGGGGGTGCCGGGGGTGCGGTGCAGAGAAAGCATGGCTGAGTGGCAGCTCCCTGGGATGGACTTGCCCTTTTTCACAGGCTCCAAAGCCTGGTGCTGCTCACACCCTGGCCATTGGGCTGGCCAATCACAGGCTGGGGTACCTCCCTCAGACAGGGGCTAGCCTTCTCCCAGCTTCCTGCTCTCTGGCTTCTGACATCTCATTCATCTGCTTGCTGCTTCCACCCGAGCCTGCTGTCGGTTCCGTTCTGGATTGTGGTCTTGACACCCAGGCCACAGACAATGAGGTTTCGCCCCAAGTGCCTCGGAGAAGGTGTCCTCTCTGTTTCTGCCTCTGGGCGGGCCTCAGAACTCAGTGGCCAGGACTCTAGGATGAACTGAAAGTAAAGTTGAGGACATCCCCTTTGGAGGGGGTGGAGTTAGAACCAAAAACACCCCATTGTCTCTTGAGGTGGTTGTGGAGTGTCATGTCCCTCCCGTGATCTCAGAGGCCGAAGTCAGGCAGAGAGTGCTGACCGGCCCTTTTCACCAGGTCTGCTGGAGCCTCCTAAATCCATGCCCTTTGACCCCACAATAAAAAGCCTTCTTGTTTGGGGGTACAGCCCCATCTTTTCCCTGAGGGCAACCACAGGAGGGCTGGGCTCCAGATGCCTATGGAAAGCCAGGGGAGGTTCCAATAGGCAAATGGTGATAGGGTCCTGGTGGCTCTGCTCCTAGTATACCTGGGTTTTCCCTCACTCTACTGAAGAGTTAGCACCCTGAATTAGATCTTGCCACCCAGATGGAGAGAAGACCAGCCCCTGTGGGAAGATGCCTTGTCTCAGCAAAGTCAGTTAAAAGCCCCTGGGCGTCTGAAAGCCAGACTCCCATGAGAGAGCAAGGATTTTGCTTCTAGCAGCCTTCCCCAGAGTTGGCAGGTTGCCAGGCTGCCTAGGAGAAGTGTGTGTGTGTGTGTGTGTGTGTGTGAGCACACAAGCACGTGTGTTTGTGTGTGGGAGGGGGGGTACTACAGAGGGCAAAGGAAGCCTGCTTTCTACAAATGGCCCAGCTCAGCCTCCTTAGCTACAAAGCCTGGAAAATGCTTTCCCTCCAGGCAGGCAGCAGGCAGCTGCTGGTGGGATCAGCAGGGATTCTAAATGGATTGGTTTCCTCCAGCCTGACCCTTCTGGCCCTGTTTAGGGGTGGCCCCCATGGCTGCAGCAGGACTGGGTACTCTCCAGGAGGCTGCTTTAAATTTCATCTGCATCATTATAAATTGTGGGGACTTTGGGCTTGTGTAATGTCCCCTTTGGGATTTCAGTAAAATGGGGCATGCGTCCCTTGCCCCATAGTGTTGTGATAACACAAGAGTGCACGTGGCACCCAGGTTCTCAGATTCAGATGAAGCTAGGGAATGGGAGAAGGCAGGAAGGAGGGCAGGCCTGCTACCCCCAAGGAATGATTTCTTCTGCTCTCAGGCTTGCCCTTCCAGGATTCAACAATCTTTACAGGCAGGAAGTTCTTTTTGCTAGCTTATCTAAATCCCTCTGGCTGTAGCTAAGTTCCCCTTTGATCTTGCCCAGTCTCTGACTGAGGAAGAGCGTTGTCCTTGGCAGGTCACATAGCATAGCAAAGTGACTGTATGAAAGGCAGTCTGGAGACCAAGAGGCTCCTGTGGGTCCCTTCTGTGTCTCTTGCATCCATGAGCCAAACACGCACCACGAAGAAGACAGCAGCTGGCCTTTCCCTCTGCCCCACCACCTGTGGTGGTTGGAGCTAGGCATGGGGATTCAGGCTGGGCATGAGGAGGAGCCAGTGGGTCTAAGCTCCCTTTGGTTTCTATCAAGCTTGGATACAGTACAGCCAGATGCTGGGTGATAGGAGTCCTTTATGGTCGCTCTGAAGCTCTCCCACCGGCCCCCAAAGGCTCTTTCTCAAGATCCCAGAAAGGACTCCTTACAATAAAACAGACATGCTTTTAGCCCTATGAAACTCCTTCTGAAGAGTCTATGTTGATTATTGTGGCCATCTGAGGGATAACTCTAGACCAGATCTCTGGTTCCTGAAAGCCTGGGGGTAGATCTGGGGAGAGAGTGTCTCTCGGTCTAGAATCCCTCAAGTGCGAATCTTACACCTGCGAGTGTTTGTGTGCATGCTAATTTTGCGCAAATCTTGGGGAAAGGCAGCCCAGTTCCTTATCAGTCAAATAACCTTGAACTCAGGACCGGATTGAGACAAATTGCTCCTCGTGGACTATGTGATAAACTATACTGTGGTGACCCACCGTGGGCAAAGTGATGGATGGTATCTATCAGGAAGTTGTCTAACCCCAAAGTACTGATGTCTATTGTATTGGGTGAAATGAGTTCCAGGTAAAGCCTCAGCAAAGAAAGGACATTAGGTATCAGACACAGTGTCATCCTTATGTCCCTTCTAAGTTTTTGGTTTGGACCCTGCCTGGGTCAAGGGTCCCAGGTGCATATTTTACATATCAAAGCAGACCTGTCCTCCAAGGTCTCCCAGCATCCCTCAGTCCCTACCTGGCACACCCTTCCCCCAACCCTGAATTTCCAGACCCTTCCCTCAGGATGCTCTTTCTTATGTAATCCAGACTTTTTGTGCACATCTCTCTCCCTCTCCCCTTCCTTTGGTCCCTCCCTCCCTCTCCCTCTCCCCTTCCTTTGGTCCTCCCTCCCTCCCTCTTCCTCTCTCCTTTCCCTTCTCTTGCCCTTTCTCTCTTTTCCCCTCCTCCACTCCCCTTGGTGACTTCCCTCCCTGGCCTGGGTCCTTGGGGCCAATGAACTCACCCGAGAGCAGCTTCCCAGCCTTTAATATATTCTAATCTGGCTTGAACGGTCTCATTTCACTGGCAGAGAAATAACCGATCACGAAGGACCAGAGAGATGGCTCAGCCTGTGAAAGTACTTGACGCTAAATCTGATAACATAAATTAAATTCCCAGGACCCAAATAATGGAAGAAATAGATTCCAGTGGTTGTCCTCTGGCCTCCACATGTGCATCCTTCCATACACACACCTTCACAGGTTTATTACATGCACGCATGCATCCATACACACCTACATACAAACATAAATGCTTTAAAAAAAAAAGCTTCTGGCTCTGGAGCAGCTCTTGGTTATTTTAATGTCACGGCCTGTTTTCATCCGCGGAAAGTCTTTAAGTGTAAAAAGCTGCACCCTGGGAGGTCTTGTGTGAATACTAAGGAAGAGTCGGTTAGGAACTCTGGGAGATACCTAGCTGCTAGCTGAGTAGGTGGGACTAGTTTTACCAAAACAAAACAAAACGAAACACAGCCAACCCCCAGGAGCCCAAAGTCACTGGGCGGAGCTTCTGGGAGGGGTGATTGGCTGCCTTTGTGTGATGTCACTAGAGTCCCCAAGGTGAGGCTCCTCCTAAACTTTGGTGGCGACTGTTGGGTCCCTGGCACGTACCAAGGCTCACCTAGCCATTACACTCTGCAGAAAGCGAGTTTTGCCCTTGGTAGTCTCTCAGCAGCCCCTGGCCTGCTTCCTTGCTGTGTCCTCTGCCCTTCACTTGCTACGGCTCAGTCCTGCTCCTGATGAGCCAAAGAACCGCTGAGCTCAGCTCTTCCCGCGGCCCTAGGCTCCGGCTGGCTGCCTTTGTCCCCGCCTCGCCCGCCTTTAAGTCTCTCGGCTCAACGCTGCGGGGGTGGAGGCAGCCTCCCACATCACGCCAGCCACTATTCGCTTGTGAGCGGAGGAAGCGTGGTGACCTCAGCCACGGTGCCAGATCCTGCCTCTGAAAAGCCTTGGCTGCGCCACCCTGCCTGCCGTTTGCCAAATGGCGAATAGTCCTGCTCTGTTCAGCGAGATTCCGGGGGTGGGGTTGGGGGGCCTTTCGGAGAGGGGCCCTCCGTCATCCCTCCCAACAGGGTGGAGAGAAAGGATAGAGGGTCTGCAGTGAGAGTCAGTTAGGCTACCGGCCTTCATTGATTATAGGCAACTGGCTTGCCGTCCATAGTGTGCCAATTCCATTGTTTTAAATGTTGCATCTTTCCGCTTCCAGATTTTCTATTTTAGGGTATATTCTATTCATTCAGTGATGGATTTCAATATGCCTGTCTCGTGTACTTTGATCTTACACCCACCACCCTTTTATGTTCCTGTTTCCTCATGACTTCTGGTCTCCCTTTCCCCTTCGAGTCTTATTTTTAAGTTTAAATACTACATATGAGAGAAAACGTGATTAGGGTTTCCTGGGTTCAAATTAGCAACCTCTTGGATCATTAGTCCATTTCCTGCAAGTAACACAATTCACTCTTGGCAATGGCAGAATAGTATTCTATTGTGCTATACATACTTTTAAAGCTATTGATCTACTGATGATCACATGGGCTAATATCCATAGCCTTGCTATTTTGAAAAAAAATCTGTAGAGAACACGGGTATGCAGGCATCTCCATGGTCTGCTACATTTGATTCCCTCTGGGATATTCCTAGGAGTAGTATATCCAGTTCCTAAGATAGTCTTTCTTTTTTCTTTTTTTTTTTTTTGTTTTTTGTTTTTCGAGACAGGGTTTCTCTGTGTAGCCTTGGCTGTCCTGGAACTCACTCTGTAGACCAGGCTGGCCTCGAACTCAAAAATCCGCCTGCCTCTGCCTCCCGAGTGCTGGGATTAAAGGGGTGTGCCACCACGCCCTGCAAGATAGTCTTTCTTGCCTTCTCAGGTTCTGTGCTTAAGGTACACACCCCACTTGCCTCCTCCCAGTCCTGGTATAGTTGGTAGTTCTCAGGGGCCCACGGTACAGATGGAAGAACCTGGCAACTGACCCCTGACCCCCTCTTCCGTGCCATTGGGAAGGACACTGCTTGAGTGGTTGCCATCTGTGTCCCTCCCGCTATAAAGAGAAACTTCTCCCTTCTGTAGGTCACTGCCATTTTGAGGACAACCCACAGAAGTGACCTCATCCAGAGTGGGACCAATGGAAGAGGCTGCCGGAGGGGAGGGTGGGGCAGTTCTTAAAACCCGCTAAGACCACATAGATCTATATAACCCAAGTGCAGGCTGAGGCTTGGGCCGTGAGAGACAGGATAGAATCTCCAAATCTCCACCAGGCACCAGAAATGAGCTCAGCTGTCACATGACACTGTGTCTTCCAGGGCAGGGCAGCCCAGTTCCCTGCCTGGTGCTGCCTGAATGGACATGGGGCGTGCAAGCCAGCTCTGACAGTGGCACAGGGGAGGAAGTCAGTAGCACTGTGGGGGTGGGGTCTTTAGAGGAAGCATCTAGGGAGATGGGAGAGTGCCTCTAGTCTCAGCCTGAGGAGAGATCAGCCTTGTTTCTCACTACCTGAGTGACTTAGGCTTGATTCCTGCTGGGAAGTGGAGATTAACACCCTAGCTCATACACCACCCAGGCAAAGTGATGGTGGACACTGGCTGGCCACATACATGGGAATGTCTGTGAGATCTTCCTTCTTTGCTTGCTCCCACAGCCCCTCATCCATAAGACTGACAGACACTGTACCTTGTCCAGAACAGCTGCTCTGAGAATTAGTGACATACCCACTTCTTACAAATTGTATCCTCGTGTTTTGAATAGGCTAGCAAGAAGCTATATGGCTCTCTGATGTATCAGGATGTGTTGAACTGAAAAAAATAATCCCAGGGACACCCCACAACCCTTGGTACCTAAAGCCCTGGCTGACCCTATGTATACCCTTCCAGACTCCTCTCCCCAACTCTCTTCTCCCAGACTCTCTCCCCTTGGAAGCTCTGGCGACTGGCTACTGAAGACCTTGGGAGGGCTCTGATAACAGGCCTGCTCTCTCGGCCCCTGGGGACACTGATTCAATCTTCTCCAATCGCCGGCATTGCCATCTGCCTGCAGTAATTAAATGGTATTTGAACTGGATCCAGAAATCCCATCACAGGCTGCCACGTGGTGGGGAGGGTGTCTTCAGAAGCTCATGCTGCCTACGTAGTTAGAGAGGCCTCCCAGGCTGCCGTGATGTCCCCTCAGTTCACCAGAAAGCACCCACGTGCTCTGGGAGGAAGTATCCAGTTTTAGGCCCCTGCAGCCCCAGGGCAGAGCCAACGCTCTCATTTCTATGCCATGCCATGCCATGCCATGCTTCACTCTCTGCAGCTGCCCATGCTCTCCTGGTGGCTGAGGATCCCCTCCACTCTCTAATCCCTGGTCCTCAGTAGCAATGTGTGTACTGCAAGGTTAAGGAAGGGCTAGCACGTTCAGCCTGCCTGGGCTTGAAATGGCTCCTCACCGTCTGTGACTCTGAATGACACCATTCCAACTTCCTTATCTGTCAACTGGACACTAGTAAAGACCTCCCCCGGGGGGGGGGGGTTGTTGTGAGGTCAAGAGTTAAGAAGCATCAGTTCATAGGCCTGGCCTGGCCTGGCACGTAGTGGTGAGCCCCGTGTGGGTCAGCAGCAGTGGCTAGGGCGGAAGTGGAAGTCGGCATAGGAGCTTGGGATGGGGGTTGGGGGTGGGGGAGAGAAAAGCTTCTGGTCTGAAGGTCCAGAGAGAATGAAAAAGAATCAGTTTTGCTCTTTCTGTTAGAAACCAGTTCAAGTGACAGGTTAAAGGCTAGGACGCTGGACTCCTGACCTGGTACAGCTCTTAGCAGTTAGGTAACAATGGGGGCTTCTTTAGGCTTCCATTTCTTTCTGGAGAGAGTCACTCACTAAAGTGACTGTTTATACCTCTAAGGAAACACTCCTGAAAAAAGCCAGACTCCCACATATGGATAGAGTCTTGCCCAAGTACCCACCGCTCACACAGACACCTGTCCCTCCCCAGTCCTTATCCACAGCAGAGCGGAGTGATAGTCTTGGGTGCTCCTCACCCAGCTGACAGCTCTGAGTGGGTCTTTGGGGGAAGAAGCAACTAGGACAAGGACATGATGATGATTTAGAGGTGCTGGGGTCTGCATCTAGGTACCTCTGGGCCATCGGTAGGCACTTGCCCCAGACCCTGGTGTTCCTTTCTTCTCCTGGTAAATGTTGGCTTAGAGAGGGGGACCTGACAAGCAGTTCATTGTAAGTGCACAGCCGATGGGGCCACTAGTGTGAGTCCACAGCAGTAGAGCCTACCCCCACTCTTGCTTTGGGATGTCTGAAGCGTACTTTCTGCCAGTCCTTGCATGCGCATGCTTACTGACTCATGCTTGGTTGCCATGGGGACCTCATCCTGGTGATGCAGCTTAGAAAAGGGAATGAGGGGTGGATGGATGGAGACAATTTCGCCCATGGCTGGCTCCCCACTCAGGACTGATGCCACTTGTCCTCCACATAGGGACTCTGAAGCAGTATCTGGGATGTAGATCAACCCTGTGGCCCCTACTTGCTGCCTCGACAGGGTACTTTCCACTTGACCCAGGCTGCTTTAGTTGTGTTTGGGCTGGTCCTTCAGTTCCTGGAAAGAACCAGCACTTGTGTCTGAGAGCTCCACAAAGCCCTGGCACCTGGAAAGATGGTTGCCGCATTGAAGACCCTCGTAGTCTCCACAGGCCTCTGCCTCTGTTCTAGCCTTCTCCCAGCCTGGCTCACAAGAAAGGGGCTCGGAGTTGTGGGGTGCTGCCTGACCTGTCCTTCTCTCTCCAATCTTGGCCCTAAACTATATCTCTCCAGAATGGGCTAGCTATCACCACCTTGCAAGAGGGATACTGACTTCCAGGCCCCTGAGGGTCAGGGGTTGTGGCGGTGGTGGTGGTATGTCTTTGCCCAGGTTTGGCCCCTTCACTCTCTGGTGTGCAACCTTGGGGTACTCACTGAAACATTCTCAGCCTCATCTGGACGATCAGGCGAAGAGATACCTCATAGGTTTAAGAGATACCTCATAGAGCATATGAATTAGTTTATAGAGAACATACTTAACGTACATTCGGGGTACCAAGCGTTCAGTCAATGTTAGCTACTACTGGTTTGGGCGATGTGCATGTGTGCTACTGAAGCCATTCCCTGGGGCTTCCTATCTTCCTTCTTTTCCTGGCTTGTGGGGTAAACAAACAGAATTATGGCTGGTAACATGAGAGTACGGTCTGTCACTTCTACCCAGCTGGTCCTGATCCAGGGCTCTTTCCACCCCGAGCAGGATCCGGCCCCAGCTATCGAAGGAGAAGATTGAAGGCTGTCACATCTGTACCTCCGTTACCCCTGGAGAGCCCCAGGTCCTGCTGGGGAAGGACAAGGCCTTCACCTATGACTTTGTCTTTGACCTGGACACCTGGCAGGAGCAAATCTATTCGACCTGTGTGAGCAAACTCATCGAAGGCTGCTTTGAGGGCTATAATGCCACAGTACTAGCCTATGGACAGGTAAGCCATTCCTACCCAAACCAGTGAGCATGTCAACCTCAGTCTCCCTCCACCCAACGAGATAGGCCCACAAGAGAGCAGTCACTCAAGGCCCAATTGAGTGCTTTTGTCTGGCTTCTGAGTTATGGCTACATGGCTTGTCAGCAGAGGCAGGCTTTCATCAGGGAATTCTACAGGGTTTGTCTCTGGGATAGAATAGGTTCAGTGGTCTAGAGGTAATGGGGAAGAGAATTTGGTCCAAGCCAAGTCCCAGAGGGGACAAGTTACCACCTGTACTCTGTCTTTGCCCATGCAGACAGGAGCTGGGAAGACATATACTATGGGCACCGGCTTTGACACAGTGACATCAGAAGAGGAGCAGGGCATCATCCCAAGGGCCATTGCACATCTCTTCAGGGGCATCGACGAACGCAAGCGGCGGGCACAGGAGCAGGGTGTGACTGGGCCTGAGTTCAAAGTCAGTGCTCAATTCCTGGAGGTACTGTGGCCTGGGAGAGGTCGGGAGGGAGATGTGTCAGAACTTAAGACCATGGAAGCTGGAGCCCCCACCAGTATAGAGAAATAAGCCTAGGGAACCCTGGAATTATCTACAGGAGATGAGTGCCCTGCTGCTTAGAGTATCTAAGCTAGGGCTACAGAAACACTTGGTAGCTGAAATGTTTCCTGCTTCCAATGGGGCCTAAGATCTCAAACTTTGGCTGATTCTGGCCCTGGCCTGGTCACGTCGCCAGTCTGAACTTCATCTGCAAAGTGGGCTTGACATCTCTCTTTCTTTAGGGGATAGTAAGTCTGGAATGGAAGCCTGACCCTGGCACATGGCGAGAACCCTCCTTCTGTCTCTGGCCCTCATGAGGCCCTTCCTCTGCCCCCTAAGTACCTATCTGTATCTTTTGAGCTGAGATGCATCCTGGCCTCTCAGTACAGCAGGGGCTTTCCTTCATTTCTAGACTGCCAGCTTTGGGAGGTTATCAGCCTGAACTGGGCAACCATGAGCTTTGGGAAGTGCATGAGGGGATCTTGGGGCTCTAACATTTGGGCTGTGTTGGAAACTCAGTAGTTCTATAAATAGAGACTCTGCCCAGGAGATGGTCTTCTTGGGAGAAGGCTCTAGAAAGGCGAGTCGCCTTAGTATTTCTCATAGGAACCTGGCCAGCTCCTCCCAAACATGTGGTCATGTAGTTCTGATTTTTAGCATCTAGTTTCCTCTACCAAGGAGCCTTGCTCCGGTGTGTTTAATGGGCTTGGAGCCATCCTACTGTCTTACCCCACAACCCTAATGCTTTTCCTGGATCTTGTTGACCCTCAGAGGGATGGACAGGGCTGAAGCTTGTCCCTGTATACTGCCCCAGTGTCTTTCCTGTGCACCCATAGCTGCTGCTTTCCTCATAAGGAACCTGTATTTTAGTCCTCTGGGTTACATCTGTGTATATATGCACATAAGTGTGTACATGTATGGTTGTATAAGTATGCGTGAGTATGCATGTGTGTATATGAGTTTTTGTGAGTGCATGTGTGTGTGTACACATATGTATGTGTGTGTGTGTGTGTGTGTGTGTGTGTGTGTGTATATATATATATATATATATATATATATATATATAGAGAGAGAGAGAGAGAGAGAGAGAGAGAGAGTATGTGTGGTTCTTGCTGTCTGTGTATCGTTGAGCTTGTCCCTCTTTTCTTCCCTTTGCCATTCGGTTGCCATGGAGAACTTCCATGCTAGCAAGTCCAGGCCAAAGAGTGCACCACAAGGGGTTAACTGATGCAGTGTGTCTACACAAATACAAGACACACAGACACCATGAAACTCTGTCTCCTCCATCTCTTCCTTCTGTTTCCTCTTCCCCTTCCTGTGGGGTATTTTTGTCCCCTTAAGGCCATCAAAGCCTCGGATGTCTGAGGGCTGCAGTGCCCCCTCTCTGTCACCATAGGTCTTGGCTGCTGCCCTTCTCCCACCCCACCCCATCCCACCTCTTCCCCTGGCTTTTGACATCATAGCCTTTCTGCAGTTGAATTTCCCCCAGTTCCAATCTTCTGACCCCAGGACTCGCCTCTGCAGACACCATCAGAAATGGGCTGGCACAATGGTCTTCCAGAAGGCTGGGCCACAATGCCCGGTCTTGCACTCTGCTCCTGGGCATTGGGCAAGGCACACAGCCATTCGTCCCCCATCTGAAGTTGCCATCACTTCAGGCATCACGGAGCTCAGAGCTTCAGCGCTCAGGGCACTGTCTCCTTGGTCTCTTCAAACTTTGTCTTCCTTCATCTGGAATCAAAGCCTGGTGCCATCTCTGAGATCCTTTCAATTCAGGCTGTGGCTTCCCCATCCTTTAACACCTAGGACCTGCGTCCTTCATCCTTGTCCTCAGCCTCCTCTTGGAGCTGAGAGCTGCTGGATGCGGTTCCTCCGTGGAGTAGAGCATCATGTGCAGCCTCCGGATAGCACTGCTTGGAGGACCAGGGATCAGCAAGTTAAATTGCAGAGCTTGTTTCTGCTTTAACAAATTGAGCTGCCCTCGGGGCTCGGGCATGTACCGTATGACCCCAGCCATGCTTTCCTCCCCATCACAGCTCTACAACGAAGAGATCCTTGACCTGTTTGACAGCACCCGTGACCCCGATGCCCGCCACCGCAGGTCCAACATCAAGATCCATGAGGATGCCAACGGTGGCATCTATACCACAGGTGTCACTTCTCGCCTCATCAACTCCCAGGAGGAGGTGAGCGTCTCATACACGGGCATCTTTAAAGGCCAGAGCCCTACACCACGTGGGGCCTGAGTCCTCTCCTCTGCGTCTGTCCCCAGCTGATCCAGTGTCTGAAGCAGGGCGCCCTGTCACGTACCACAGCCAGCACCCAGATGAATGTACAGAGCTCCCGGTCCCATGCCATCTTCACCATCCACCTGTGCCAGATGCGCGTGTGTGCCCAGCCTGACCTGGTGAGTGAGACGGAGTAATGTTAGTGTATCCCAGCAGCGGCTGCTCTCAGGCTGCTGTGCAAGCTACCCTCACGCTCAGGGATGGTGGTACTGTGGGGCGGAAGGCTAGCAGAGGAACAGGAGATAGGGTTTGAATGAGCCGGATGTCACCTTCTGCTGCAGGTGAATGAGGCGGTGACTGGGCTTCCGGATGGAGCCGCCCCTACGGGCACTGAGTACGAGACACTCACTGCTAAGTTTCACTTCGTGGACTTGGCTGGCTCAGAGCGGCTGAAGCGGACAGGGGCCACCGGCGAACGGGCCAAAGAGGGCATCTCCATCAACTGTGGTCTGGTAGGCACACTGAGAGTCACCAGCCCCAGGAGCCAGATGGCACAGACTAAGATAGGCCATATGCTTCAGTGGCTGCCCAGTCGTTCCTTTGGGGCTTCTAGCTGCTGACTGGAACACCCAACTGGAGGACCCTGTTAGCTCCTCCCTTAACCCTCAGGCCTCAGTTTATCAGATCCGTCCCTGAACTGACCCAGGAACCCGAGTGTTGCGCTCGCTGCCTTCCTCGTGTGACTCTTGAGCTCAGGCTCTTTCTCCCACAGCTGGCCTTGGGCAATGTGATCAGCGCCTTGGGGGACCAGAGCAAGAAGGTCGTGCATGTGCCTTACAGGGACTCCAAGCTCACTCGACTGCTCCAGGACTCTCTTGGAGGCAACAGGTATTTGATGACGGAGTCCAGGGAGGTGGGGAAGTTCCTGGATGCAGAGCACTGACATAAGCTGAGGTCCTGACTCCCAGGGAAAGGTGACCTTCTCAGCAGACTCGGGAACTGTGATGGGTTGGTTCAGTGATTTGTAGCTAGGTAGATTCAGTTTCATTGTCTCACAGAAGTGAGCAGCAATACTTAAAGGCAGCCATATAGTCCAATGAGTCAGGAAGTGCTAGGTACCAGGCCAACAGAGAGGCCATGTCGCACTCTCGTCTCCGAGCAGAGGATTCTGTCATTAGGCGTCACCCCTTGTTAACTGTTTTCAAGGGTTTTCTTCTCTTGCTATGGAAGATCTTAGCCAGGTGGCCCAGGGTCCCACATTCCAGGTTCTATGTGCTTTAAGTATCAAATTGTGGGGAGGAGGGTCTGGGTGCAACAGAACCTCAGCTGAGGAGCATTGCCTCTGGGTCTGGCTTTGTCCTTTATCCTCACCCAACCTGGTTCCACTCTTAGCCAGACCATCATGATCGCCTGTGTGAGCCCCTCGGATCGGGACTTCATGGAGACACTTAATACTCTCAAATACGCCAACCGGGCTCGCAACATCAAAAACAAAGTGGTGGTGAACCAGGACAAGACCAGCCAGCAGATCAGCGCGCTGCGGGCTGAGATCGCACGCCTGCAGATGGAGTTGATGGAGTACAAAGCGGTGAGCACTCCCTTACCTCAGGCACACCGCCCATGAGGGGCCGATGCCCCACTCCACACCCCGCCCTGTAGCATCCCACAATCAGATTCTGAGGGGGCCTCCCAACTTTGCAGCACCCGTCCATCCTCATGTCTGCTAGGCATCGCTGTGCATCCCATCAACGTGGGTCCCAGGACTGGGTTTTATGGCAGAACCAGTTCAGGCTGAGCTGTCTTGGCTTAGAATACACAGTGTAAGAATTTGAACACCTTGGCTTTGTAGCATGGGTGTTTGGTCGAGGGAGAATACTTCCCAGGTGCTTTGTGTTGTCCACAGTCTGTATTGCGTTGGAATGGATGAGACTGCCCCACTGTGGTAGAGTCATTGACACTGGGGACACAGGTGTCACCCAGTGTGCTGCAGGGACAGAGGAGTCGGCCTACTTGTGGTGGCGGTGTGTGTGGTGGGGCTTTATGGAAGGGGCGTGCATGTGGGTTTTGAAAAACAAATGATATATCAGCAGCAGGAGGCCAGCAGGCATTCTGGGTAGAGAGAAAACAATTTTAAAAAATACGCAGAAAGGAGGAAAATGGGAGCTTTGAGGGGCATATCTAATTCTAATATCCGAGGCTGACGTCACCCACTGGTAGCACCTGGTCTGAATCTGGCACACAGATGGGTGGGTTTGTACTTGACAACTTTTCTGAAAGTCAGGAAGTCTCAACATCTGTGGGAAATTTGTCTCTGCTAGCAACTGCCACACTAGTTGGCTGGAGTGAGTAGCAGTGTTGTGATTTATTATATGAAGAAATCTCACAATTCACACACACACAAACTGTACGTTTGCAGTCAGTCACAGCCTGTTGGTAAGCTATCAAGGGCCACCGACCTCCTTTCGGTAACTCAGAACACAGATGGGAACAGGGAGAAGAAATAAGTGGTGGCAAATTCTTCACCGAATTTTACCCTTATAGTAATAAGTCTCTCTTCTTGGACTAAGCAGGGAGGATAGTAACATCTGTGGGCAAAAAAAAAAAAAAAAGAGGGAGGATTTTAAAAGGTGAAATTCGTCAGTTTATAACTTTTCTTCGCTGCAGTTTCCACCACGCCTTGTTGTCTTACACCCAGGCTGACTCACCCATGGATGCCAACTGACTTGCCCTTGGACTTTGTCACTTGGACTAGCCAGGATAATGAAAGTGACTGATAGCTGGATAAGTCAAGAATTTGGAGATTTTGTTGTCAGGAAGAGAACTATTTGGTTGGTTGGTTCCGTGTTGTTTTTAGGAGAAAACTTATTATGTAGTCCAGGTTTGCCCGGAACTCATTTTGCCCAGGCTGGCCTTGAATTTGTGATCTTCATGCCTCAAACTTCAGGCGCTGAGATTATAAGGCATGAGTTCCCGGTGAGCCCTCAGTGAGCCCGCATATCCAGCGCTATATAAGGCTTTTGGGCCTTAGGAGATAGGAGCTACATTAGGAAACCTGGAGATAAAGACCAGAGTCCCACCCTGTCCTGGGGAAGGCTGAAGGTGGTTGGAAGAGGATTGTCATACATCCTCCCATGGGATTCAGCACCTGACTGCCCCCTGCCTGTCTCCATCCCAGGGCAAGCGAGTGATTGGGGAGGATGGTACGGAGGGCTACAGCGACCTGTTCCGGGAGAACGCCATGCTACAAAAGGAGAATGGGGCGTTGCGGCTCCGAGTGAAGGCCATGCAGGAAGCCATTGATGCCATCAACAACCGGGTCACACAACTCATGAGCCAGGAGGCCAACCTGCTTCTGGCCAAGGCTGGTGAGTTGGGGTACAGCAGACTAGCTCAGAGCAACAACGTGCCTCCCCCCACCATCCCCCACCCCGCCCACGTATCAAGCAGGCTGTGGCAGCAAGCCAATGCACAGATCATTTCATTTACGCATTTCTCCAGCAATTTAGCATGACACACACACAGCCTTCCTCTTAGACATGTAAGAGGCACACGGTACATTAAGCAGAGGATGAAAATCCTCTCAACAGACTCTCCACCCACATCCTCTCTGCTTCCAGAAGAACCCTTCCTGAGCCACTGAGTGTGTTTTCCCACGCGTCCTCAGTACATTTGTTTTGAGTATAAATGCATTTAGATATATGGTGTCTATGTGTGTGAATATGCATCGCATTTTCTCTATATGAGATCATACTTTCTATTTTATGACTTCCTTCGCGCGCCCCCCCCCCCCCCCCCCCCCCCCCCCCCCCCCCCGCTTAGCAGCATGTCTTATAAATCTTCATATCCAAAGCCACTTAATTTTTAAATGACTGCATGACGGTCCATCTGTGATGGTGAATAATTTATTGAACAGCCTCTGCTGATGGGTGTTTAGATTGTTTCCAGTGTCATGCCATTATTCAACAGTGCTTGGACACAACTCTGATCATGTTCAAACATTCCCTTCATGTAGATTCCCTTATGGAGACGCCTGGGTAAACTAGCACACTGGAGGCTCATGCGAGTCTTAGAGCAACAGCCCCAGTCCTTTCTGTTATCACCCGCTTCCTCTAGTGTACCTGTCTGTCTTCTCCATCCAGGTGATGGCAATGAGGCCATTGGTGCGCTGATCCAGAACTACATCCGGGAGATTGAGGAGCTGCGGTGAGTAAGCCTGCCCAGTAGGAGCAGGCTGGATGGACTTGACCAGGCCAATTTTACGAGACTCACCTGGCCCCCACCCTCCCACTCTGTCCACACAGAACAAAACTCCTGGAGAGTGAGGCTATGAATGAGTCCCTCCGCAGAAGCCTCTCCCGGGCTTCCGCTCGGAATCCCTACTCCCTGGGAGCATCTCCAGCAGGTCCAGCCTTTGTGGGCAGCCCCGCCACCTCCATGGAAGATGCTTCTGAAGTGATCCGCAAGGCTAAGCAAGACCTGGAGCGGCTGAAAAAGAAAGAGGTCAGGCAGCGGAGGAAGAGGTGAGTGGAATGTTACCACCTCCCCTGACAGCCAGAACATCCGAAGGTGGACCCCCCCAACACCATTCAGGAAGATTGCTCCTCGCCCCATGTATGGGAGGACCACTCCTACTCCACTTCCAGGGTATCACCAGTAATGCTTGGGAATTTCTCAAGCATGTACTCAATTTGGAGGAAAGATACCTCTCCAGCCTTTTTTTTGTGTCTATCTCCATCAAGGTCAATTTCAGGAGATAGAGCAGGGGAGGGAGGTGGATGCTGCAGAAGAGCCATTCTCTACAAAGCTCCTGCTAGAGAGCGGTATTGGTCCCTAATCTGGCTTCATTTTCCTTCCAAAGCAGCCCAGAGAAAGAAGCATTCAAGAAGAGGGCAAAACTCCAGGCAGAAAACAGTGAGGAGACAGACGAGAACGAGGCTGAGGAGGTGAGGACCACCCTGGCCTTCCACGGGCTCACCAGCATGTCCGAGTTGGGGTAGAGACTCCGTCAGTGTTATTGGGGGTGAGGCAGGGAGTTGCCTTTAGTTGATCCTTGAGTTTCTTGGTAATGCTGTCTTGTTGCCATGGTGACCTCCATCCCTTGGGCCTTTGCCTCACCCCAAATGGATGATGCTAGCCTGAGCATCCTCCACAAGGGCTGTGCCCAGGCTACCAGGAGTGGATGGTCTCCCAGAGGAGGGGATGGCTAGCTCCCACCCCTGAGGTCTTGTGCCTGTCCCAGCCTCTGCCTTGGGGCTCCCGTCTCACCAGGCCGGTGGCAGCCGGCTGATGGTACTTTGTGCCTAGGAGGAGGAAGAGCGAGATGAAAGTGGCTGTGAGGAGGAGGAGGAAGGGCGTGAGGATGAGGATGAAGACTCTGGCAGTGAAGAGAGCCTGGTAGACTCAGACTCCGACCCTGAAGAAAAGGGTACGTGGGCTGGGGCTGGGGAGATGAGTTTGAGGCCAGTCCCCATGGTGGGACTGTTGATCAGAACTGGGCTTCCCAAGAAGAAATTCAGATGGACCTGGGTGGGGTCAGGCCTGCCGTGTGCTTAGAAACTGCTTGTCTAGACAGGGCTCAGACTCCTAAATGAGAAGCCAAGAAAAGCAGATAAAGACAAATAATGGTGGGGGAGCATTAGCTCTCCTTCCGTGCCCACCACTGTGCCTAGGCTGACCCTTCAGAAGGCTTGAGGAATCCAGTGCTCACTACTACCTTGGGCAAAGGTATTAGGCTCCCCTGAATCAACACTGAGTATGCTCAGAGAGATCCCTGACCCACTTTGGTGGATGCAGAGACAGGGCATTTGAACGGCTTTGGCTGATGTCAAGACCCCCCTCCTTCAATGTGGAGACAGCTGTCCTTCCGCTCTGTCCTGTTGTCTGTCATCTCTCACCCACAGCCCTACACGGTGCTCTGGGCCACTTTACCCTCCCCCACTCAAGCAGTTCCATGTCATCAGTCATGGTGGCATAGGCCTGTGAGCCCATCATGGTAGGAAGGGCGTTAGACTCCCTCCAAGCTCCTGAGCCCAGCTGTGTATTTCTGAGGCTGCTCATTAAATGTATTGCCTCACCCGGCAGTATTCCACCTCCCTTCCTGGTCACTGATTGGTCACTGCTGACCGATGGATGCCCACGCACCGCACTCAAACTGTCTAGTCTGCTCCCTTGCCCCTGCCCCTGGCCTAGGGCTGAGTCTGGCTCTGTCTGATTCGGCAGAAGTAAACTTCCAGGCCGACCTGGCGGACCTGACGTGTGAGATTGAGATCAAGCAGAAGCTCATCGACGAGTTGGAGAACAGCCAGCGGCGGCTGCAGACGCTCAAGCACCAGTACGAGGAGAAGCTCATTTTGTTGCAGAACAAGATCCGGGATACGCAGCTGGAGCGTGACCGCGTGCTGCAGAACCTCAGTGAGGCCAGAGCCATGCACCTCCTCCCCAAACCCCTGTCTTGTCAAAAGACACCCCACATGGTTCCAGTCATGCCTGGCCTCGTGCACAGGGACCTCTGAGCAAAGCACCATGACCTTTGGCCCGTAGTTAAAAAGTTCTTGTGTCTTACCCAGCTTCTCTGCTACTTTTGTTTTAACATTCCATTTGGGGCAGTGTGCATGCATGTGTATGTGTGTATGCATGTGTGCAAATGCTAATGTGACGTAGCAGACACATAGAGGCCAGAGGACAACTTGCATACAAGAAGAATTCTCTTCTCCCTTCCACCATCTGGGTCCCAGGGATTGAACTTTGGTCATCAGGCTTGGCAGCAAGTGCCTATACATGCTGAGCCACCTTGACAGCTCGACCACCCCTTTTTTGAGACAGTCTTGCCATGTAGCCCAGGCTGGCCTTGAACTTGTAGCACTTTTTCTGCCTCAGCCTCCTTCGTGGTAGAACCATAGACAGACAGCACAGACAGGTGCCACTATGCCTAGCTCTCTCTCTCTCTCTCTCTCCATCTTATATGTTAAAATCTCGGATCCTTTATCTCCCTAGGCATGTGCTAAGATACCTCCCCGCCCCACTTACTATATTCAGTTTATAAGAGTTCCCAAATCGTGTCTTTTTCTGCTGCCCTGCAGCCCTCTGAGCCAGTGATTCATCTCATCCACTTTATTTAGCAAATGTTAGCTGAACGGGTGTTATAGAGCAGGTGTTATTCTAGGGACTAGAATTGTCTTAGTGTGTAAAATCCCTCTCCTAGAGCGCACACACTGGCACAGGTGACAGCATAAAGCAGAGTTGCTATCAGGGATGGATGGCACTCCTAAGTATCTTTTTTTTTTTTTTTAATATGGCAAGGAGAGGGGACAGGGAGGTTATGGATGGGGTGGGCTGGGCAGGGCATGGAAGGCTCCGCAGAGAAGGTGACCTTGGAGTGAGGCTGAAAGAGTAAGTCAGGCTCTTTCTTGGTGCGTCACAAGAGCAGAGCTAGCAATGGAAAGAACATTCCAGATAGAGGGAACAGAAGCTGTTAAGGCCCCAAGGCAGCTATGTCCCTGGCATGTTAGTAGAATGGTAGTCTAGACTAGTTGGAGAACAGGCCATGTCTGTATATGTAATATGTCACCTGGCCTCAGAGAGTTGAGATCAGCGAGCTTGGCAGCAAGTAGTAAGGGAGTAAGGAGAGAGAGAGAGAACACAAGACACTTAAAAGCATTTTAAAAACATCATTCTTGCAATTGTGTTGGCGGATTAAAGTGGAAGCTTAGGAGGCCGATTGGACCGGTGGTAAGATGTTAAAATGTAGTTGGGCTCAGGTTTTTTAGAGGTTGAGCTCAAGACTCAGGAGGCCTAGGGGGATAAGGGAGCCAGGATGCATGCCTTAGGCAGGAGACAGTGAAGTTTTCTGAGATGGAGTGAGAGCTAGAAGTTGGGTTGGTCTTGGATCTGCTCAGGCTTCCATGTGTGTTCCCAGTTCAGGTGGGAGAGTCTGGGTGAGGAGCCAGCTTACTCCTGCTGTAGTCCCATCACAGTGGTTCTTGTTAACGCTCTGCTTCCTGCTGGCACCGCCTTTCCAGGGACCGAAGCCTCAGTCTGAAAATACTACACTGAATATCAGAGCAGGAACGTTAGGGCAGCTGCTGAACCTACTTCCTTATTGTTCAAATGAAGAAGCAGGCTCAGGGGAGGGGTCAACTGTAAAATCAGACCCCAGCGCCCGTCTCCCCCAGTGAACCCATATTTAATGGGAGCCCGTTCCTCTGACCCCGTTTTCCACTGTCCTCAGGCACTATGGAGTGCTACACGGAGGAGAAGGCCAACAAGATAAAGGCGGATTATGAGAAGAGACTGCGGGAGATGAATCGGGACCTGCAGAAGCTACAGGCTGCTCAAAAAGAGCATGCCAGGCTACTCAAGAACCAGTCTCGCTACGAAAGGGAGCTGAAGAAGCTGCAAGCGGAGGTAGCCGAGATGAAGAAGGCCAAGGTAGGCAGACAGATGAAGAGTGGGGCCTAGGGACCTATACCATGTCGTGGAATCCATATTCCACATTGAATATCATCACTGCTCTTAAGTGAGGATTGTCCACTAAACACACAGCATCATGTGTCCCAATCCTGCCCCAGCCACACAGCCTCCTAGCCACCTCATCCCAGTACTGGGTTCATTGCAGGCACCCTGCTCATTGCTGCCCCCTGTGTTGGAAAGCTGTACTACAATTGCCTCCTGTCTGCACAAGGAAGCCTGGAGCCTCATTTGGTACAAGCCTTGCCTCTAATCATAGTAATAATGGGCACCAAGGCCAGCTCCCATTGTGTCTGTGGAGATTGGCGGCTCAGGGAAGGAAGTTCCTGCTACCAGGATGTAGGGTTGGGATGCAAATTCTGCCCTTGATGTTCCGAGCTGGTGCATGTCCTTGGTGGCTCTGGGATCCCTTTTCTACCTTGACACAGCCCACAGGGCACAGTCTGTAGGACCTGCTCTATTGATGTTGGCAGCCGAGGTCTTAAACTTCTGGTATCTGGTATCTGGGTGGTTTCAGCTCCTGCCTAGGGCTCACAGATCCTCTATCACCCTTGGATCTTTCTACCCTGGCCTTTAGCTTCTGTTGTCTTTCAGTTCTCTTCCGCCCTGGGCTAAGCTCTGGGGCTGGACCCCCCTAACAAAGCCTAGCAAAGGCAGTATCCCCTTGGGGACTTAGGACCTGTTAGTAACTGTGTCTTCACAACTGTCCTGACTCCTGCTGACCAGTGTGCACAGGAAAGGCAGTTATCCAGTTTAGAGGAAATGGAACTGTACCTGGGTGGGCTCTGTCCCTAAGCAGGTCCAGAGCCTTTATCTGCTGAATCTCTACCTTGCTGAGATCAGCCCAGCATGGTCCCAGGTTCACTTTCGACTTCAGTGCTTCCGTCCTGTAGACACGAAGCCATTGATAGTAAATGGCACTGGGATTCAAATACCCATAGATCTCTGGGGCCCCTGGGGCCCTTTGGTAATGAGCTTTATCCCCAGGCTGTGACCTGGGTCTCCAACAGGTACTGCAGAGGCAACTTTGACATGCTTGTCTTTGTTCACGCCCCATCATCTGTCCGTCCGTCCATCTGTCCTTCCGTCCATCCGTCCATGTATCCCCATTTCCCCACCCCCAACCTCTTACTGGTGCCTCTTCAGGGTAGTCCCAACCTCTCCTTAGCCAGCTCTCATCTTGAGTGGATATGAACCTAGACAAAGTTCACAGGGGAACACTCTCCTGGGGTTCTGAAACTTGGGGGAAAAAAACAGCCAAATACCCACAACGTGGTACAAAAAAAAAAAAAAAGAAAGAAAGATTCACACATGTGCATGTTCCTTATTCTTGGACTCTGAGACCCTTCATCTAGGACTTAGCTCTACCCACCTGACTACATTCTTGTAATCCCAGGTCTACCCTAACAGGGCCCCCCAATTCTTCACTAGATGGGTACAAAGAGGATCAGCCAAAGACTGCAACCAGAGCCTGTGTCTTGGGGATCTTAACTGAGTGAGGCCCATAGCTTCAGGCTCTTCTGGCAGGCGAGCATAGTCTCCCATCTTAGAAGAGCCAAGCAATCCTGTCTCAGTCCCGAGGTCCATTTCAGCACTATCCTGTGCTGGAGAGCGCTCACTAGCCCACCTCCCTGGACCTATGGATGCAGCCACACCCACCTCCCTCGACCGGTGGATGCAGCCACACTTACAGGTCATCCGGATGAGCCTGGAGTTGGAAAGTTAAGATGACCCAGGCTTCAAGTCTAACCAGCCATTCCTAGCTCTGTGACCGTTAAGTCATTTTGTCTCAAAGGCTCATTTCTTTCTTTATAAAACAGGAGAGATGCCAGGCAGTGGTGGGACATGTCTTTAATCCTAGCACTTGGGAGGTAGAGGCAGGCAGGTTTCTGAGTTTGAGGCCAGCCTGGTCTACAGAGTGAGTTCCAGAACAGCCAGGGCTACACAGAGAAATCCTGACTGAAAAAAACAAAAACAAAAACAAGCAAACGAACAAGGAAAAAGAAAAAAACAGGAGAGATAAGATGAGGCCTGCCATGTGGGCAGCTCTCATTATGCTCCTATCACTTTGAGATGGGCCCTGGAATCTTCAGCCAGGCTGAGGATGGAGGCTAGGATAGACTTTAACTGGTAAGGGCAGTTCTTTAGCAGCTTGTCAATGTGTAATATATCTTAGCCCCTGAGGATGAGTGGGAAGGAAACCTTGTTTCCAACGCCCAGTCAGTGCTGCCTAGAAGACCGCTCCCCTGCCTGGTGCCCCCACTACCAGCTGGGGCACATGGGTCACTCCTGCCCAGCCCTGCCTCACCTCCATTCCCTCTGCCACCCCAGGTAGCCCTCATGAAGCAAATGCGTGAGGAGCAGCAGCGGCGGCGACTGGTGGAGACCAAGAGGAACAGGGAGATTGCTCAGCTCAAGAAGGAGCAACGGAGGCAGGAGGTGAGAGGCCCCTGGGAGCTTTCAGCTACCCCTTCCTACTGATTACCCTTCTTCCCAACCCCACCCCCACCCCAGTTCCTACTGTTCCAAGTGACAAGAGACACACTTGGAGCGGAGTACAGGCCATCAGAAAGGTAGAGCCACTGTTGGCCTCTGTCCCAACCTCTACATGTCCAAGAAGATAATCTGAGTCCAGAGAAGGGCAAGAATTTGCCCAAAGTCACCAGCAAAGATCAAACACGTGGACCTTCAGGCCTGGAAGAAATAGGAAGACTGGGCCTCTAGTTCAGATTCATGTTCTTGGTAGGAGGGAGATAAGACCAAGAGAATTGTCCTCGTGGCCACCCCTGGTAGAAGGGTGTGACTCTGGGTACCATTTTATCTACAGTTTGGCTGTGTGAGAATCACCCCACACAAGAAAGTCTTGAGCCTTTGGCTACAGAGCTGCCCACCCTGTCCCGATTCCTGTCTGGACAGAAAGTGGTTGCACACACCTTTACTCCCAGCACTTGAGAGGCACAGGCAGAGGCACAGGCACAGGCACAGGCAGAGGCAGAGGCAGAGGCAGGCGGATCTCTGAGTTCAAGGCCAGCCTCATCTACAGAGTGAGTGAGTTCCAGGACAGCCAGTGCTACATGGAGAAACCCTGTCTCAAACCTCACCCCCACCCCTCAAAAAAAGATTGCTGTTGGTGGCTGAAGGTGGCCCAACCCTTTTCTTTCAGTTTCAGATACGGGCCCTGGAATCTCAGAAGCGCCAGCAGGAAATAGTTCTGAGGAGGAAAACCCAGGAGGTGCGTGTTCTCAATAGGCAGCCTGGTTGTACAGGATTAGCCCTGGTTCTGATGTTTGCTCTCCTCTGAAGTTTGTGGGGGAGGGGGGAGACCCAGTGAGCACAGCCTTGCCTATTTGTAGGACCCGGTGAGAAATGGCTTCGGAGCCAGTCAGCTGTGCCTAGAGGGCAGAATCCACATCTCATCCTGAGCGCCTAGCTGGTCATTTACAAAAGAGTGAAAAGGGCTAGAGAGATGGCCCAGTCAGGAAATTACTTACCACATAAGCATGAGGACCTGAGTTTGAACCCCTAATACCTACATTAACAACTGGGGCATGGTCAAGACAAGTGGCTCCCAGAGCTTGCTGGCCAGCCCAGTCTAGCTAATGGACGAGCCCTAGAGTCATTGGGAGACACTGAGAGACATTGAGAAACCTAAGAGAAACAACAGTAGAGCAAGGCACACCACACCCTTGGGAATATATGTACATGCACATCTGGATGTACATGCACACATACCCGTAAAAGACAGACAGACAGACAGACAGACAGACAGACAGACAGACAGGATTTTGTTTATTTTACATCACAGACATCTTATCTCTTTATAGTCCCAAGCTAGGCCTGCACAGAGCTGCCTCTATTCTCCCCAGGACCTCATTCCAGGCTTCCTGTCCCTCCAGGCCTCCTCAATCCCTGGGTGCCCCCCTTCTTGTCTCTCCAGGCCTCCTCAGCCACTGGGTTCCACTCTCCTTGTTCCCACTGTCCCCAGGTTTCTGCACTGAGGCGCCTGGCAAAGCCCATGTCTGAGCGAGTGGCCGGGCGTGTAGGATTGAAGCCCCCTAATATGGATTCTGGGGCTGAGGTGTCTGCCAGCACCACCTCGTCTGAGGCTGAGTCCGGAGCCCGCTCCGTCTCCAGCATAGTGCGTCAGTGGAACCGAAAAATCAACCACTTCCTGGGAGACCACCCTACCGCCACTGTCAATGGCAGCCGCCCAGCCAGGTGAGGAGTCTGAGTGCCCCGTGGGCAGGACCAGGGGGAGGAAGTGTGAAGGTCAGTGCCTGGGCTGTCTGCTTCCAGCTCTGGAGAGGGGCCTCAGTAGAGCTGCAGAGAGAGGTTCAGAGCAGTCAGCCAAAGCCGCTTTGCCTCTGCCTCCAGGAAAAAGTTCCAAAAGAAAGGAGCTAGCCAAAGCTTCAGTAAGGCTGCGAGACTCAAATGGCAGTCCCTGGAACGGAGGATCATTGACATTGTCATGCAGAGAATGACCATCGTCAACCTGGAGGCTGATATGGAGCGTCTCATAAAGGTGGGACCTACCTCCCCATCTCTCCTACCCCATGCTCCACATGTCCTGTCATGGTCACTTCTCTGGCTCCTCACACCTTCCCGTTCCCCACCCTCTGCTCCTCATGCCTCTTCTGACCTCTGGACAACCCCAGACAGGTGGGCAGCTTGGTGTAAGAGTTGTGGGCAATGCCTGTGCCTGAGATGCATCTTACATCACTATCCCCTTTCCCGCCCCATTCCCAGAAAAGAGAGGAGCTCTTCCTCCTTCAGGAGGCATTGCGGAGGAAGCGGGAGCGCCTGCAGGCTGAGAGCCCAGAGGAGGAGAAGGGGCTACAGGAGCTGGCTGAGGAGATCGAAGTGTTGGCAGCCAATATTGACTACATCAACGACAGTATCACTGACTGCCAAGCCACCATCGTGCAGCTGGAGGAAACCAAGGTGCCCTTAGGACCCGGCCTGGCTGGGTGGGGGTGGGAACCCTGAATGTGTGGACAGCCATGTGTGATGCGGTGTCTGCTTTTCGCTCTTAAAGGAGGAGCTGGACTCAACAGACACATCAGTGGTCATTAGCTCCTGCTCTCTGGCTGAAGCCCGCCTACTGCTAGACAACTTCCTCAAGGCGTCCATTGACAAGGTGAGCTGGCAGCTGCTCTGGCACGAGACAGGCATTGCATACCCTGGTAGTGAAGTCCTCGGGCTTGGCTCCTTCCCACCTGTGCCATTCACAGGCTGGGACAAGCTACTGAATCTGCAAGCCTCAGGCTCTGGGGCTATAAAACCCAAACATTGGCAATACAGAACTTGTAGCTGGTTGTACGGAATACTGCACGTAGCGGCTTGGCACACTACAGAGCTTCAGTTAAAGGTGTCCTGGCCCAGGCGCATCCATGGCAGGATTGGGCTTGGGTCTGTTGGAGGCAGAAGGAGAGAAGTGTATACATTAGGAATTGGGGAACAGGAAACAAAAATGACATTCCACCCTCTGCCCACTAGAACATCAGGAGTCTTTTGGGCCCTCTCCTTAATCAGTGGTCAGTGAATATGTTTCCTTCTGTCCTAGGACTCGAATCTTGGGGACAGACACCAGCCGGTATACATATAGTTAACTGGAAAGAGGTTGGGAGGCCACCCTGCCTCTTAGCCGGACCCTCAGTGGCTCCTCAATGTTGCTTTGTGTCTTAGGGGACTATGTTGATGTTTGAGGATTGTTCGACATTGATAAAATGTCGTAGACAGAGTGGCTGGTGCAAAAGGGCTTTACTAGGTCTAAGATCCAGGTGTCAGCAGGGTGGTTTTTTCCGTAGCCTCCCTCCCTGGCCATTGTTTCCTCCCCATGTCTTGACATGATCTTCTGTGTAGCTTGTCATGATCTATTATAAAGACACCAGTCATACTATATTAGGGACCACCCTATGACCTCATATCATCCTGGATCCTGCTCTAAAGGACCTGTCTCCAAGTACAGTCACATTTTGAGGTAACAGGGGTTGGGACTTGTGCATATAAATGAGGGGTCCCAAGTCCACCCACAACAGAGTATATGCTAAGGTGACCGTCACCAATGTGTATATAAGAGTCTAGGGGCTACAGCATCAACCACAGGCCAGAAAGAGTAAGCCCAAGCCTTGTTCTTGGCCTCCAGGGGCTTCAAGTAGCACAGAAGGAAGCCCAGATCCGGCTGCTAGAAGGACGCCTAAGACAGACAGACATGACAGGCTCTTCCCAGAACCACCTGCTCCTAGACGCTTTGCGCGAGAAGGCTGAGGCACACCCCGAGCTGCAGGCCCTCATCTACAATGTGCAACATGGTATGCATAAAGCGTAGGGAAGTTCCCCTGCCTCAGGATTCCCTCAGAAGCCTTGTCTGATCCTACTGGGCGGTGCCAGAGAGAGGCCATGTCTCCTTTCCCCATACTCTGATGGGGTCTCTCAACCTCCTTCCTTCTTTCCCTCCCTCCCTCAGAGAATGGCTATGCAAGCACAGATGAGGAAGTTTCCGAGTTCTCTGAGGGGAGGTGAGTTTTCAAGCAGGGAGTCAGCAGCTGCCTCACAGCATGCACTGGGGGTGTAGGAGGGGTTGCCATAGGGCGGGCCCCAGGGCTGAGCTTAGATTTGCAGCCTCTTTGGGACCCAGATGTCTAAGTCCTAGAGAGATAGAGTGTAACTAGCATGGTCCTAAACTTCCTTGGCCTCTTTCCTAGCTTTTCCCAGTCATTCACCATGAAAGGCTCCACCAGCCACGATGACTTCAAGTTCAAGGTAAGCCTTGCTGGAAAACAGACTACAGGTTTATAGGGGCCAATGTCCCAGCCGTATCTCTATGACTGTAGTTCCACACCCCCGAACCTCAATTCAGTTTTATCCTCATCGGGAATGGAGGTGCCAAGAAGGATCTTGCCTGGAACTGGGGGCAGGGAAGGAAGAACTAACCTGGGATTTGCTATGTAGACCAGGCAGCCCACCCTTTTCAAGACGGGAGAAGTGACTAGAACAACTAAAAAGCTTCTTGCTACTCTACCTCATGACATGACATGACATGACATGACATGACCCGGGGACTCTGCTTTCCAGAACATCTCCTTCCCCACTGAAAACTCTGGGTCAACGCTGACTCTAGACCCCTGGTTATCTTTCCCTCAGCTGTTTGCTCAACCGCATGAGAGGGAACAGGAGGAGAGTGTTCTAAACAGCCAGGGGTTAGTGATTAGAATGGCCCAACACTCAAGGCTTATTAAAGTCAGACTCAGGAAGCTGCAGACTGCCGTGAGCGTTGAGCTGTGCCTAGTCTCGGGCGAGCTGACTGGAATTCAGTCTGGACACGGCGGTTTGCGTAGTCCAGCGAAGGGCTTCTATCAGCAACTCTCCCTCAGGCTGGGAGTATCATTTTCCTCAGTATTCACCCACTTCTCCATCCTGTGCTCTGCTCTGCTCATTTTCCCCTAGAATCTCAGCCTCCTGTGTGCCTGGGATGGCAGGTCTGTGGCTTCGGGCCAAGCGCTCACTTTCCCTTTATGGTCCATCAGTTGGGCAAATGGATTCACTCATCCTTCCTTTCCTAGGGTGAGCCCAAGCTATCCGCGCAGATGAAGGCCGTGTCTGCGGAGTGCCTAGGACCCCCACTGGACAGCTCCACCAAGAACATCACCAAGTCCCTGGCCTCCCTCGTCGAGATCAAAGAGGATGGGGTGGGCTTCTCTATCCGGGACCCCTACTACCGGGACAAGGTCTCACGCACTGTCAGCCTGCCCACCCGGGGCAGCACTTTGTAAGAAGGGGAAATCCAGGTACCTGGGATCAAGGAGGGCAGAAAGTTAGGTCTCAGATTCACTGGAACCTTCTTTTCCAGCCCTCGGCAGTCTCGAGGTGCCACGGACACGTCCCCTCTGACCCGAAGGAAGTCTTATGACCGGGGACAGCCCATCAGGTAAGAGCGTCTTCTAGAATCTATTCCAGGGTCACTGTCACCCCAGGCCTTAGAATGGCTATGAGCTTCTTCTCTGTGGACCATCATCAAACACACTTGCTATGGCCCAGCTGGTCTCTGTCATTCAGCTTTGCCGTGGACCCTGGCCAACCATGTCAGGTATGGACTCAAGAGATGCCGTCTCTCTTTCCACAAGGCACCTGGAAGCACATAGCTAAACCACAGGCCGGAAACTCCCAGTGCGCACTCTACCTGGATGGCTCGCAGCAGCTTTGATGGTGTTGTCCAAATGAGTTTTAGCCCCTTTTTGTGTCTTAAATCCTTCATAGTTTCCATTCTTTCAAAGGCTTCCTTCTATGAGGGAAGCTCAGACTATCAGAGAAGTCTCGCTGGAGTCTCTGGCTAGTCAGACACACGGGGCCCAGCTCTGCAGAGTTCCCACACAGATGACCCTGTATGGCCCGACGGTCATATTCTTCATCTTAAGAGGTTTGGAGGTCTTTCTAGCTAAATAGTGAGGCATTAGGGCTCAGAGTAACCACTGTAGCCTGCCTTGCTGAGACAGGAAAAGAACCAGTGCCGGATCCCAGCCTCCCGTCTTTACCAAAGCAGATAGATGCCCACAGTTACTGGCTTGCGTGTGGTGCTGGTGGAGAGGAGTTGAACGGACATCAACCCTGAATGGACGCTGACAGATTTCATCCTCAGAGAATGCACTGTAGTTGTGGTCTGAGGGTGAAGCGGAACTCATGAATCCGATCCAAACAGCTTTCCAAAGAGAGGAATGAGCGGGCCAGCAAGGTCATAGACTCTTCCTTGAAGGAACTGTCATTTCTCCTGCTTCAAGCATTCTGAACACTGAATCGGTGAATCAGACTCACTGGTCTCAGGCAGGATGAGGGCCGCGTTCCTGTGAGGAGATGACTGTGATGTCAGCCTCAGCATCACCTTTTATTAGGCCTGTCTCTATTAAAGGCACCTTGGTTACCGGATGCTACTGCTTGTCAGTGCTGGGCCCAACCACAACACTGTGGCGCCAAGGAAGCTTCTGTAATCTTTCCCAGCTTCCTAATGCTTAGCAACATCCGAGAGCGCTGTCCCATTTTGCCTTGGGAACCCAGTTCAGTAATCAAACCCACACCTGTAATCTTAGCACCCTGGAAATAGAGGCAGGAGGATCATTTGCAAAGTCAGGGTCAGCTTGGTCTTGAGATCATGTGTCACAACACCAACAAAAGTCAAAAGCATCGTTAAGGAACACAGAATGCAATAATAAATAAAGGTCGCAAGCAAGACACCACCAGGGCACCTGCTTCGGGGGTGGGGTGGGTGGGAAACAGCCTCTGCAAGAAGCACGAGTGCCAGTCACTCAGAATTTTCACTACCACTGCTTTGTCTAAGTCTGTGATTCACACAGAAAATGACTGTGGGATTGCAAGCAGATTTCAACTAGTAGGTGAATCTCCAAATAGGCCATGAGGAAGTGATTTTTAAGAACAGCATCTAGGGGCTGAAGAGATGGCTCTGTGCTTAAGAGCACAATCTGTTCTTCCAGAAGCCCCTGGGTTCAACTCCCATCTCTCATGGGCCTCACCGCCTGTAACTCGAGTTCTAAGGTGTTTGGTGCTCTCTTCTGGCCTCCTCGGGCACCACACACACATTGTGAATTGACATCTGCCCACATCAAATCAAAAAGAACAGCTTCTAGGATCTTGACTGGGGCCAGGCAGATCTGAGGTCACTAACACAACAGGCTGCATCCTCTGGGGCTCCCCTGGTGGGAAAGAAGCTAGGTGGACTTAATGGGCAAGGGTAGGCTCACCGATGACTCTCTCTGCCCTCATCGCCCAGGTCCACAGACATGGGATTCACACCTCCCTCATCACCTCCCACTCGGCCCCGCAACGACCGCAACGTCTTCTCTCGTCTCACCAGCAATCAGAGCCAGGGCTCAGCACTGGACAAGTAAGGGCCTGTGGAGAGCCAGGGAAGGCAGGCATTGATGTCGGGAGGGAGCTTGCGGGGCGGGTTAAGTGGGTAGACTCCATGCTGGGACGCCAGGAAAGGGCAAGAGGGAAGTTACCTCACCAGGGTGGGACAGTCAGAGTCAGGTGTGGTGGCCTTGTGAGGCAAGCATACTCTGGTATGCCCCCTTTATCTGCTTCTGCTGTCTTTGTTGTTCTTGGAAGCCCTTTCTTTACTGTCCTACCTGATTGCCAGAGCTTTACATAAGGCCCCATGATCCTTGAGCACTGTCCAGCAAGCAGAGTGGGTCATCCTCACGTGGGAGCTCCACCTGCAGCTCTACCTGTTGCTATGCTATAGTTGCTATGGGGTCGTGCTTTTCACAGCCATCCCTATGTTCAGAAGGTCCTTAACGTTGCTCTGCAGTCTGCTGTACATGCATAATTCCATTTGAACTGTCTGTCAGTCAGCCCAAGGATGATCTGTCCTCCCAGGTTTGCATAAGAATATGGGCCGAAGCAGAGCCCAAGGGCTCTCGCCTAGAGAATGACTCAGAGTCTGGGGCTACTGACTCTAACCGAATAACTCTGACAGTGGAACTTTGTCATGGGGCAAACCCCATCATTCCTGATTTCATCTCTGTGCTGCCCCCAAGCCTACTGTGACCGTCTTCAGTTCTGTAGCTCCCCAAAGGACACCTTCCTTTTCCCCTAAAAGCTTTCCTTCCATGAGGAGCAACGATTGTGACCCTCAGGGGAGCCTAAACTGTGGACTGCTTGCTGTACATGATACATGCTCTGCCTGGTCTCTCACATAAGTACTCCCTTCTGGCTCAAAATGCTGCTCCCTAGATGATAAGACCATGAAGGCAGACCCAGAAGGTCAGCATCCTGACACTGTCCTAACCCCAGGCTTGCTTCAGCTCAGCTCCTACTGAAGGGGCTGTGGGTGTGTCCGGCCCTCATTATCATAATACAGCTCTCTCCCCCAGTGCCACGCAATTGACTTGACAGGTCACTGTTTATTATTTATTTCTTTATTCTGTTTTTGAAACAGGGACTTGCCATGTATCTAGACTAGAAAACCCTGTTCTGCTTTAGCCTCTTGGGTGCTAGGATTACAAGCATGTGCCACGACATCCAGCTTAAACGGGTCTGTCTTCTCTTCTCTTCTCTTCTCTCTCTTTCTCTCTCTCTCTCTCTCTCTCTCGCTCTCGCTCTCTCTCTCTCTCTCTCTCTCTCTCCTTTTCCCAAGAATTGGGCTAGGATCCTGCCCATCCTAGCCTGCTCTACAGGCTTTGGGCCTATCCACTGGTCCAGTCTTGGGACCCACATGCAACAGACTTAACTTCTAGACATGGTCTCAGCTAGGGAAGAGCAGCGAGGCTGCTTTGAGACCTTGGGCAGGCTTGCGCATTGCTGGGGTGACGCAGTCAGCCCCAGCTTATGCAGTGTGGGCCAACCAGAGAGCTTGGAACTAGCAAAGAGACCTGGAACCATCTTCCCAAGAGTGGGCTAGCCTCCCACACCTCCTGTGGCTCCCTCCTCACCCCTACCCTGCTAGCTGAGAGACCCCCTGGTGGCCCACTGCTGGGGGACTCTCCCAGCTCCCAGGCCGGTTTGTCCCCACCCCAACCCCACCACTCTCCTCGAAGGCCTTCTTCCTCTGCCTCTCTCTGCCTTCCCTGAAGAGAATAACCGCTCTCTGACCGCCCTGCACTGTTGCTGCCGCTGCTCCCGCCATTCCTACGTGTGTTTTCCTCTCTCCCCTAATCCAGCTAATTTTCTGCCCTTCCCAGGTCTGATGACAGCGACTCCTCTTTGTCGGAGGTCCTGAGGTACACACAGAATGTCTCTCATGTTTGACTCCCCTTCTGCTCTCTTCTTCTTCTCTTTGCCTCATGCTACACCAGCCCCTCCTGCCTGTACGCCTGTCCTCCGCATGCAGCCCTCCTCTCCCCGACCCTGCCTCTTCCATATCCCGGTCCCTCCTGAGAACTCCTCTCGCCCCATGGTTCCTCCCTCTCATGGTGACCCCATGGCCTCAAACTATGCAATGCCTGGCTAGAGCTAAGGGCTTGTGGTGGGGGAGGGTGCGGTTGCTTATGGCTAGCCCTGTTCTCTTTGCCCTCCTGCCCTGGGCAAGGTGGGGAGGGACATGGAAGCCTGGGTCAGGACGGAGTTGCAGCAGAGCTTTGCAGAGCGAGAGGTACCATGAGGACTGTGTCAGGCTGCTAGTCCTTTGTTGAGTGTCACTGGCTGTGGTGACTGCTTGTGGTTCTTTGTAAGTTAGCTTGTGTTGGTGGGTGATCTTACAAACTTCAGCCCCGAGGGAGGCAGTGCCCTGCTTATATCTCTTAGCATGCAGTTTGTGGGTGTCTCCTCCCCCAGCCCATGGGACAACCAGAGGCTGGTCCCTCAAGCCTACTGAGCACAGATCCCCCACAGCAAGGGGTAAGACTTAGGACCCTGGCAGCAGAAGGCTCTCTTCTAAAGGCCGAGAGCTTCCTCTAGCTCTCCACTCATGGTCTCTGCTCACCAGGCTCTGTCCCGTGGTTAACACCACTGATTCATCCTCCTGTGCAGTGAGGCCTTGCCAGCTGCCGTTACCTGTATGTAACACGCTGGCCTCTTCAGAGTGCAGGCTCTTGATGATACAGTTTCACAGCCACCTTGGCCTAACTCAGCCTAAACTGGTATCACAAGTCAGGAGCAAAAGCAGCTCAGGGAGCTACTCCTACATGTGTTTATCTGGCAAGCAGGCATGCCTGACTAGTATTCTGGTGTTGCACCAGCCACAAACAAGTCTGCTATGCTGTGTAAAAGTGCCACAAGTGGGATCTCGGCCATCTGGTAAACCCCAAGCCACTGCGCTCCTGTCAGCAACAGCTTGAATGTGGTTTTAGATGTAACCTGGCTGGGTCTCATCCCAAAGCACCTTCCTGAGAAAGACAGAGTCATCATCAGAACCCCAAGAGGTAGATATACCAAAACCCTCACGCTGACCTGCCTTTATTCTTGCTCATGGAGCGCTGCACAGAACCAGCGGGTGCCATTCCGGATCCAGGCAGGCTAGTTCTAGAGAGGCCCGAACATCCCAGTCCCAAGATAGGCTGTGGTCCCCTAAGGTTATCTATCCTTTTGAGGTTTGGAAGGGGGCATTATTTGTTGGTTGGTTTGTGTTTGATAAGGTTTTCCTATATTGCCAGGCTGGCCTTAAGCTCCTTTTGTAGACCAGTCTGGCCTCGAATTCACAGCAATCCTCCTGCTTGAGCTACAAAGTGCTGGAATAGTAGTGCTGATTTATCCCTTTGTAAGTGATAGGCACAGGTTTGACTATGTTGGTCCAACTAGGGGCTCTTTGTAGATGTCCATCCACCTCACTTCTGGAAGGTGCCAGCCCCAGAATGCTGACTGGCAATGAAGTACGGGGAGGGTAGCGTCCTGGATGTCCTTCCCTCTCTCCTTACCTTTCCCCATTTTTGATCACCAAAGAAGCATGTAGGCTGATGGGAACTACAGAAGCCTGTTCTAACACTTGAGCTTCTGCCCTGCCCCACCAGAGCTGGCTGCATGCTTATCTCTGGCTTCAGGTTAGGTAGCCTTTCCTACCCTGTCCCTTCCAGCTTGCCTGGCATGGGCGTCTCCTGCAGTGCTAAGGATGCCAGCCACAGCTCTTGCTGGCTCTCAGAGAGTGGTGATGTTTTGCTAGCAGCCTCAGTATCTCTCATGAGTCATTGTCCCCTCTCAGCCCAGACCCCTCTCTTCCATGTGCCTCAGTCAGCCTGGCCCCTTGGCTGACTGGCACATCCTCTCTCCCTCTCTCCCGGGAAGGGGCATCATCACCCCCATTGGCGGAGCAAAGGGAGCGCGGACGGCCCCGCTGCAGTGCGTCTCCATGGCTGAGGGTCATACCAAGCCCATCCTCTGCCTGGATGCCACCGACGAGCTGCTTTTCACGGGATCCAAAGGTTCGTGGAGACTTGAGGGGCCAGCGGCGGCGTTAGGCTCAGAGCTCACACCCCTGGCTGAGCCTTCCCTCCCATGCGATCCTGTTGGCTCTACCACAACCCATTCCTCCAGGCCACCATTTTAGAAGCTTCTCTGAAGTCCCAACATCTCAACTCTCTAAAACCACCACTTCCTCCCCAATATTACCCAACACCCACATAATCTCTGCAGCTGCACCCAGGCAGTTCCTCTGGACTCTACAGTAGAAGTTTATAGTCCTACAACCAAGTCACCATAAAAAAGTTAGAGCTTTGACCAGAAGAAAGAACAAGTTTGTATCAGACATATATAATAGGAAACCTGTGAATACATATGTGAATATAGGTACGCATATATAAACCTTTACACACACAGATACGAGGAGTTAGCTACCAACTGAGGTATGATTGATTGGCTCCAAGGTTTTTCATCTTTTCTTGATACTTGGTCATTTAATAAGCAGGAGATTTGTAAGAATTTTGTGTCAGCCCAGGACACCTCACAACGGTCAGAGAACTCACCGTTATTTGAAGCTCTCTGCCCTTTCTCGGTCTCCTGAGTTTTTACGAGACTACGCATGCATGAACACCTGCTTCTCCCTCAGACAGACTTGTTTCCCTGTCTCCGGCAGACCGTAGCTGCAAGATGTGGAACCTGGTGACAGGACAGGAGATTGCTGCTCTCAAGGGCCACCCCAACAACGTGGTTTCTATCAAATACTGCAGCCACTCGGGGCTGGTGTTCTCTGTGTCCAGCTCCTACATCAAGGTGTGGGATATCCGGGACTCAGCCAAGTGCATTCGGACACTCACGTAAGTCTGCCACGACTTGAGAATAGTGCTTCCTTCCCTGCTTCGCCGACCACTAAGCACGGCACAGCCTGGTCAGGTGGGCACGGAGACCCTTGCTAGCCCTAGAGTTGCTTTGACTCCCGGGGGGGAAGGGGGGCAGGTGGCTTGGGGGACAGTTTCTGAACAGCAAGCTATGAGCCTTTGGCTACCTTCGTCTCAGTCCTCCAAGCTCAACCGGTTGAGATGGACTGCATAGAATCCAAAAGACCAGCAGATGGCAGCAGCCTCCAAAGCCAGGCCACACAGATGTGCCACCTAGCACGGTCCTGCTTGTAAGGACACAACCCCCCCCCCCCCCCCCCGGAAGTCAGGTTTTGTCCTTATGTGCCCACTATAAATCGCAAATTGTTTAGTTTGATAGTTGGAAAGCAGACACAGAGGGTATTTAGGGCCCTGAATTTATTCTGCATGATGAAGTAGTCACAGATAACGTCACACACTTGACTGAACTTTACAGAATATAGAATACCCAGAGTGAGCCCCGCTGTATGCTATGAGCTTGGGTGATCCTGGGTCCGTTATAGGTCCGCATGCTGTAGCACAGGCTGTGCTGTGGGGCACGGGGCGCTGACAGTGGGGGAGGCCATGCACATTGGGAAAGAAAGACGTGTATGGGAAAGCTCTGCCTTCCACCCACCCAGTTCTGCTGTAAGCCTAAAGCTGTCCTTATTTATAGATACCAATGTTTGTTTGTTTGTTTGTTTGTTTGTTTGTTTGAAGTCTGGGGGCTGGGATGAGGAAACAGAGGCACGGAGAAGTTAAGTGATTTCTACATGAACCAGCCAGCTTCAGAGCCTGTCCCTGGACTCTTAACAGGCTATTCAATCCCACCCACACACACTGACAGGTGGTAGAGAAATGTTGGATTGAGTCAAGCTCTCCCCTTGGCCCTGCTTCTAGGGGAAGCTGTTCTGCCCAGATAGGGAAGGAGGCATCCTGGAAGGAAGCGGCTTTTCTGAGCTGGTCTGCGTGACATTTCTTTGTTTCTCAGCCTTTGTGGGTACACTCTTCTGACCTCTGGATTTGCTTTTTCCCCTCTCTGGGTAGGTCCTCAGGCCAGGTGATCTCAGGAGATGCCTGCATAGCCACATCCACCCGTGCCATCACCAGTGCCCAGGGGGAGCATCAGATCAACCAGATGGCCCTCAGCCCCTCAGGCTCTATGCTATATGTTGCCTCTGGCAACGCCGTCCGCATCTGGGAGCTCAACAGGTCAGTGAAATATCTGGAGGATGAGGCCCAGGAAAGGTCCACAGGCTTCTGCATGAGGTGGCCCACTCCCGGGTGGGCAGGACATCAACTGTACCTCCTGTCCCCCACTCTATGACCTTGCCCTCTGCCTCTGAAAATCTTGCTCCTTGATCTTGCTTTGAAGGGGAGACAGAGTAGACTGGCCAGGAGTATCTATTCCAGATCAGATTCCATCCAGCCCCCTGATCCGATGTAAGTGCCCTCTGACCCACTATCCCTGTCCGGGCCTCTCCCCACTGCAGGTTCCAGCCCATTGGCAAACTGACGGGCCATATTGGCACAGTGATGTGCCTGACAGTCACCCAGACTTCAAACCAGCATGACCTCGTGGTGACGGGCTCTAAGGACCACTATGTGAAGGTACCTACAACTGCCTTGACCTTCGAGCTGTGGCCAACTCTGCTCTGAGGCCTGAGTGGTGCTGTTTGCCGGCAACACAAGAAACCCAGTGAGACTTCTAGGAATGGCCGCTCGAGAGGGTGTCTTGGAGAAGACAGGAGGATGTGTGTAGATAGAATTATTCTGTAAACGGTGAAAAATAACGACCTCAGTCTGTGAGGAATGTAGGTAGAACCTCTGAATGGGAGATGATACGGCCGTTAAAATGATAGATTGGAGGAAATACAAAGTACTCAGGACCTAGTGATTTAGCTTGCTCTCTGTGGGTATGGTTGGACACTTCAGGTAGCCAGAAAGTAAAAAGAGGCAAATAAATGGAGATGGGGTCGTGGGACTATGGCAGTGTCCTTCCCACTAGTCCTCCAAGCCTGCCCCCATCGATCATGCCCCTGTCTGAGCTCTGCCCCTCCTTGTCTGCAGATGTTCCAGCTGGGCGACTGTGTGACAGGCACCATTGGCCCAACCCACAACTTTGAGCCCCCTCACTATGATGGTATCGAATGCCTGGCCATCCAAGGAGACATACTGTTCAGTGGCTCCAGAGACAATGGCATCAAGAAGTGGGACCTGGACCAGCAGGAGCTCAACCAGGTTCGGGGAAGGGAGGGGAGGAGTGTGCCAGGTCAAGGCTGCAGGCAGACCTTAGCAGAGCCCCTCCAAGACTGCCTGCTGTCTACCCTCTTCCATGCCCCTCTCCCTGCAGCCTGTGGGGATTCCGTTGGGGCCCTCTATACCCTGCTCTTGACAAAGCCCTTGTGCCCAGTTCTTTGTGGGAGCACTTGACTTTAACCTAGCTCTTCTGTGGGCTGAAGATTTCTCCAGCAGCACAGATTTAGAATGTGGGAACTGGGGAGAAGAACCCATGTGGGCTTTTGAATCCCCTCAGCCTGGCTCCCGGGGAATGGTAGGGTCCGTCTGCATGATAGAGCTGCCCGGAGCCACCGCTAGCAGGAGGGGTGGTGTGCTCCTAGGGCCCCGGGGCAGACCCTCTCCCTTCCCTACACCTTATCAGCCCTGGTCCTTCCACAGCAAATCCCCAACGCTCACAAGGATTGGGTGTGCGCCCTGGCCTTTGTACCCGGCCGGCCCATGCTGCTGAGCGCCTGCCGGGCCGGCTTCATCAAGGTCTGGAATGTGGACAACTTCACACCCATTGGTGAGATCAAGGGCCACGACAGCCCCATCAATGCCATCTGCACCAACAGCAAGCACATCTTCACGGCCTCCAGGTAGGTGCTAGGCAGAGAGAGCCGCTTTGCTCCCCCTCCTAGAGTGACCGAGTTGACAACTGGCTCAGGGCTCCGCAGCTGTCCCCACACACAGATCCGATTCAGGGAGCAGTACCCCATCAATCACTCCTTTCTATACTTGATGCTCTTCTTCACTGAGCACTAGGCGCCTGATGTCCTGGGTGCTGGCTGCACTAGGCAGGGGATCAGGGAGCCACTGGGCCGCAGGCCGGGACTTGACCCCCTCCGCAGCGATCCCAATCACTCTCACCCCTGCGCAAGGGCTAAGGACTGCCCCGGGCTGGAGCTAAGGGCTGCCCCGCCACTCCCTCACCTCTAACCCCTCCAGCTGTGCAGGCAGTGCCAGGCCCTCTATCTCAGGGACACTACTCAGCCGGGTTTCTTCTTTTCTCTCCTTGTTCCCACCATGTCCCTTCTCTCCCCTCCCATCTCTTCCTACCTCTCTACTCTGCCTCTACCCCCCCCCCCAAATAGTGACTGCCGTGTAAAGCTGTGGAATTACGTCCCTGGACTCACCCCCTGCCTTCCTCGACGAGTCCTGGCCATAAAGGGCCGCGCCACCACCCTGCCCTGACCCTCCCCCTTCCTCTCTCACTCTTCCCCTCTTGCCTTTTCCTGTCTTTCCCCCACCTCGATCTGAGCTGCTTCTTCACGGTATGAGCCTGTTTTACTCTTAACCTTCTTAATTCATGCCCTGCCTGGCCCCACAGATCGCCCTCCCCGACCCTCTTGCTAGCATGAGCAGTGGGCCAGAACCCTAAGGTTGCAGAGAACAGGGGGAGGTATTCAGGCCTGGACACAACACAACAGGAAAGGCTGGGACACCAGTCTTGCAGGGTCTTACAGAGCATGGCCTGGGCCCTCCCCTTGCTCAGTACCCTTCCCCCGTGAGGTCCTCACTGGTCCTAAGCAGCACCTGCCTTAGCCCAGCCATATGTGAGGGAGGTGGGAAATCTGCCCAACCTTTGCTTTGGGCGGGCGGGGGAGCAACCAGCAGGGTCCACACCCACAGCTGAGCAGCCTCTCTCTGTCCTCCCCAGTGACCTGACAGTGAAATTCTGGAGCATACGTCGGCTACCAGCGGCCCACCCTTGAAGTTAGGACTAAAGGTGGCTAGACCGTCAGATCAGTCCCAGCAGCCTACCCAG